>CAUYUJ010019713.1:67500-173076 GCA_963575745.1 Prorocentrum cordatum
TACACACATACACACTTACATACACACACACATATACATACACACATTACATACATACATGCATACACATAAGTACACAAAAACATACATACACATACACACATACACACATACATACATACCGGCATACATACATACATACATACATACATGCATACATACACACACGTACATACATACACACATACTTGCGTACATACAGACATACATTCATTCATACACACATACACACATACATACACACATACACAGACATATACATACGCACACATTACATAAATTCATACATGAAAGCATACATACATACAGACGGACAGACAGACAGACATACACACACATACATACATACAAACACACGTACACACGCATACATACGGGCATGCATGCACACACATACATACATAAATACATACATACAAACACATAAATACATACCTACATACGTACATACTTACATACACACATACATACATACAAATATGCATACATACGCACATACATGCATACACACATATACACATACATGCATACACACACATGTGAATATACACACATTGCAGATATACATACATGCATAAATACATACATACACACTTAAAAACACACATACACACATACACACACATACATGCACTCATACATACATACATGCATGCACACACATACAGACATACATACCTACATACATGCATTCATACATACACGCACATGCACACATACATAAATAATTGCGAACATACACACATACATACATACATACATATACGCATACATGCACACATAAACATACACACAGCACATACATACATACACACACATACCTACATACATAAATACATACACGCATCCACACACATACAGACATACATACGCACACATACATATATACAGTCACATACATACATACATATACACATATACATACATGCATACATACATTCACACATACACACATACAGTCATACACACATACACACATACATACATACACGCATATAGATATACACATATTACATACACACATACACACACATACATACATACGTGTATGCATACATACATACACGCATACTCACACACACATACATACATACATACATACATATACCCACCTACATAAATACATACATACGTACATACATACATACACACACGTACGCACACATACATGCATACACAAATGCACACACACATACATACATACATACACACGAATACATACATACACACATACACGGACATGCATCCAAAGACACACATACATACACACACATACACACACACATACGTACATACATACACATATACACACACACACATTACATACATACATACACATACATGCATACACACGCGTACATACGTACGTACATAGATACACGCTTACATTCATACATACACACGCATACATACACACACACGATACATACATACAGACATGCATACATACGTACATACATACATACATACACACACATGCATATATACATACACACATACATACACAAATACATGCACACACATATATATATATATATATATATACAGACACCCGCACATATACCTAAACACTACATGAAAACATACATACATACATACATACATACATACACACATGCATACCGACACATACACACACATACATACATACACGCACAGACATACGTACATACATACACACGTACACACATACATACATACATACATACATACATACACATACATACACACGTACACACATACGTATACACACATACATGTGTGAATACATACATATATAAACATGCGTGCATACACATACACACAAACGTACATACATACACACCTTTACATACACAAACCTTACATACACACACATATATACATACATACATACGTACATACATACATACACACACATACCTACCTACATCCACACACACATAAATACGCGCATACATACACGCATACACAGATACATACATACACACACCCATACGTATACCTAAGCACACACATTACATACACACATAAAATACATACATGCATACCCGCACATACACACATACAGAAATACATGCATACGCACATATACCTACATAAATGAATACACACATGCATGCACGCACATACATGCATACACACGGATACATACATACATACGTACATACACACATACATAGCCACACACATTACATGCACATACATACATGCACACATACATGCATACACACATACACATACACATACACACATACGTACACACACACACACACTCCATACATACCGACACACGTACACACATGCATACACACATACACACATACAAACATACATACACAGATGCATTCACACACATACACACATTTTCATACACATACATTCACACATACATACATACACACATACATACACACAAACCACATACACACATACATACATACATGCATGCACACATACAGACAGACATGCACACACATACATACATACACATACATACACACATGATTACATGCATACACACATACACACACACACACACATACATACATCATACACACATTCCATACACACATACAGACATAATCACACGCATACACACATGCAGACATACACACATACATGCACACATACATACATACACACATACATACACGCATGCATACATACACACACTTACATACATACATACGTACACGCATTACGCATACATACATACACACACATATATACATACATATATACATACATACACGCACATATACATACACACATTACATACACAAACATACATATAGACACATACATACATACAAACATACATAAACACACATACGTACACACATAAGTTCATGCACATTTGATTCGCGGGTGGAGAGCGCACCTCTTCGGGTCCAAGCTAAGCGGGCCGCGCGAAGCTTGAATTAACAACGAAGGGGGCAAGGGAATGAGCACAGCCTCACGGCGAGGCCGGGAGGAGGCAAAGCCTCGGGATCAGGCGGTGCCGAAAGCGACGCGCTTGCAAAAGGACGCCTTGTACAGGAACCCGGTGGCGAAGTACCGGCAGAAGCAAAAAGCTGTGGTTGGTGTTGCCGTCCACGTCTCATCATGTACACCAGCCTCGAGTTGGGGGCGAGAGGTGACGCGCCTTGTACCCAAGCGGCGTCAAAGACCAGGGAGGGTGGAGAGCATCGCTGAAGCGAAGTGCAACGTTGTGCCATCGAACAGGTAGCAGGAGCGAGGGGCCCAAACCGTGGTCGTCCAGGGTGCCACGGGTCCAGGGTACGGGAGCCGCAGTGACTGAGGCGCGGCAGCCAGGACACGCCAGGATCATGCCGCCTGTAACGACCGACGGGGTACAAAAAAACATACACACATACATATAAATACATACATGCACACATACAAACATACAAACATACAGACATTCATGCACACATACACACATACATACATGCATATGTATACACACATTCATACACACACATTACATGCACACATACATACATACATGCACACACAAGCATACATACACACATTCACACACATACATACATACGTACACATATACATACATGCACACCACATGCACACATGCATACATACACACATACATGTATACATAAATACAGACATACAGACATACAAACATACATGCATACAGACACACTGCATACCTACATACACACACACACAAATACATACATACACACATATCTTCGTACTGAAACACATACATAAATACACGCATACATACATACATACATACACATTGCATAGACACATATATGCCTACATAACCTGCATATATATAGATACATACATGCATATACATTTACACACATACATACTCACCCATACATACATACATACACACATAAATGCATGCATGCTTACATACGTATATGCATACATGCATACACATATACATAAATACGTACACACATACATACATACCTACACACATACACACCTTACATGCGCACATGTACATACATACATGCATGAATACATACATACATACGTAAACGCATACACTCATACCTACATACCTACACACATACATACATACCTAATAAATACGTGTACCGAAATACATACATACATGCATGTATGTATGGATGCATGCATACATACACACATACATGCATACATACGCATACACACATACATGCATACATACATACATGCATGCACGTAGCTAAACATAAGTACGTACATACATGCATACACATGCGTAGATGCACACATACGTACAAACACATACTAGCACACAGATGTATATATACATATATATACATGCACGCATGCATGCATACATACATACACACACATGCATAGATACCTATGTCTGTGCAAGCTTGGGTATCTCCAGAGGGCCAGCACTTCTTGCACCCGCAACTCTGCGTGAAGGCTTCGCCCAGAGCTCCAGGAAGACATGCGAGGCGAGAACGGCAGAGACTGCCGAGCACGACAGCCTGACGCGATCCTTTAGAATGCTCAAGCTGAAAAGGATGGGAACGACAGTGCGGGAGGGGCGCTTGAGCACGAATGCCCACGGCCCCCTGCGACCCCTACTGCAGCAAAGAAACTATGGCAAATCATGATAATATGTGCAAGCTTGGGGGTCTCCAGAAGGCCTGCACCGTCTTGCATCCGCAAGTCCGCGCGAAGGCTTCGCCCATAGCTCCGGGAAGACGTGCGAAGTGAGAACGGCAGCGGCTCCCGAGCACGACAACCTGACACGATCCGAAAACCCTCAAACTCGAGCAAACGGCGAAACTCTGAGAACCTGGCGGCTAGGCCACCACTCTGTTCAGGCTTAAGAAGGAATGGTTCCACAGGGCCTGCTTGGAACACCTCACAACCTCACGACACAGCGTTTTAGGGCAAGGCTCTGCGCTGCGCGCCCAAAAAACTCCAGCCTCGCTTTAACCCATGAACACCCGGCACGGGGGGCACCAAACAAGCACGTGCCTCTGCCCGTGCAACGACGCGGGAGGCGGGAGCTGAGGCTGAGGTGACACTACAATAGCCTAGTGCGCTTACGCCAGGGAGCGCGAAACGCACAAAAATCAAGATCCAGAAAGTGAGCGCATGGATTCACATGATGTGCACTGCGCCAGGAAGCTGCCAGAGCCACGACGTGCTGGAATTCTCAATCACAACAGGGATATTCAAAGTCCGAACAAGCTGAAATAGGGAGACACTGGATGCGGCTAGCAAGCTGCCGCGCACAACTTTGATCTCATTATTAGCAGACAGAGAGGACAGGCCTAGGGGGAACTGTTTGTTGCGTAAAGGCGGGGGCCCGTTCGGCCCGCTGCGAACACGGCTCAAGTAATGGCAAGGCGTGGCGATCCAAACCGCAACGATCAGGAGGCTTCGAAGCCAGCCGCGGACCATTTGTCTCACACGGTTGAGCAGCAGGTATCCAAAAGCACCGTGGCTGATGTCCAGCTCGACTGCGGCATGCTGCCCCTTGAAGCACAATCGCCAGGCCGAGGACGCCCGCCCCGAGACGCTGAACACCTCTAGAAACACGGCCGAGCCGGCACGAGCCACCCACGCCGCAAGATCTCGAGCAGGGCGTTGCCAATCCTGCGGTAGGCCTGCTGCGCGCGGCAGCCGATGGAGCTGCCCCTTCACCCGCCCGTCCTTGGCGCGCCGCCGTAGCGCAGCGTCTGTCGCCCAGCGGCCTCGCTTCTGGGCGCCCTTCAGCGGGCGGGCGGCGGCGCGCAGCTCCTGGCTGGCGCCGCCGCGCCCGAGCTGGCGCAGCGCCAGGTTGTCCGGGCTGCCGAGGCCCAGGTGCTCGGTGGCGGCCTTGAAGTGGTAGCTCCACTGGGCGTACGTCACTGGAAACAGCCGATGCCCCGCAGGCGCCCGGCGGCGCAGCTCGGCCACCAGGGCAGTCATCCGCGGGAGCAGGGCGAGTCCACCAGCAAGCTCTCGTCGAACACCCCTGTCTTGGATGGGGCCTGGCACTCGAAGAGATGAAGCACCACGCGCCAGTGGCGGGTGCCGGTGGCGCCGGTGACCCCGGGCGGGATCAGCTGCGACTGCGCCAAGTCGAGGGCCTCTCGTGCGGTCGCAGGCACAGCGCGCAGGTCACGGCGGTAAGCGCCGCGTAGACCGCGAGGCCCTGTGGGCACAGCTCCTCCACGATCAGGCAGCCCACAGGCCAGGGGGGCGCCGCGACCGCGGCGGCGCGAGGCGAGACCACCCCTTTGCCGCGCGGGCTGCACGGGGGAGCCGCCCCTGCCGGGTCGACAGCTCGGGGCGGCTGAAGGCCAGCGCCGCCATGAGCTTCCAGGCGTCGCTGCTCTCCCCACCGTCCAGAAACTGCACCAGCGCCTGGTCCACCTCGGGAGGCGTCGCCAGGCTTGCGCCCCGCTGCTGCGCCTACCGCGAGAAAACCAGCCGCCGTCTCTCGCAGTCCGCCCACGTCGGCTCCGAAACCGAGCTCACCTCCAGGAAGGTCAAGCCCTGGCGGGGGGCCGATGCTGGCAGCGCTGGGTAGCGGGCAGCCCGCTCGCGCCGCCTCGCCCGCCGCCGATCGCTCTCTGGCCCGACCGAAGTCAAGGTCGACCTTGCGATGGCCGCGGCGGGGAGCTCGCGGGTCTTGGGCGCCGGCGACGCTCTCGCCATGAAACCCAACGCAAGAGCAGGGCGAAGACCTGGCGGCCAATGCTTAGCAGTGGAGGCGAATAAGACCTGCCCTTGAGCAAAGCTAGCACCGGAGCCATCGAGTCATTCAGAATGATGTGTGTCGCGTTGAAGTTCCGAAGTGCTCTGAGGCGATGCTTTAAACATGATACAAGAACCCCCCCCCAAAACGCCACCTGCGCCTCCCCCCTGCTCCAAGCGTAGATAGAACACGCTGCCAACCCTCCGCCCATGCGTTCTCCGAGACCTCCTTGAACACCACCTCCTCGTTCCAGTCATGCTCACCCTCGAACCAGGACGTGAGAATCTCCTGCTCCGAACGCGCAGCGTCCGACGGATTAGACGACGACCCGGCGAGGTATCGGGGCGGCGACGGCTGGGCGCTGCACTGATTGGCCTGCTTGTTCTCGCGCAGTAGAGATTGGCTTCGCGGTGCAATCTGCTGCCCCCCCCCACCCCTGCTGAACCTCCACCGCTCGTTGAAGACAGGCAGACGATGGGCCTGAGAGGGAGAGATTAACTTCCCAGTCGCACCAGCGCCCTACCAGGAGGGGCCAACGCAAGAGACGATAGGCTACAGCGGTCGGCCCGCGCCTCGAAAGCACAGGGGCAGCAGCGCGCGGCACCACCTGAGCTCCCGCCTCACCTCGGGCGGCAGGCGCCGCCGCACACGGGCGCCCTCGCCCATGAAGTTGTAGACCGCGCCCAGGCAGCTCAGCAGCTCACGACGGATGAGGGCCCGCGAGGCGAAGTGGGACACCACCTTCATCATAGCGCGCCCGCTGCACAAGCCGCAGTCCAGAATCTCGCCGACGCCCAGCCGCAGTCGCCACCGCAGCCGAACGCTCAGGCCGATCAAGGGCTTGTCCGCGTCGAAGTGCCAGCCCAGCGTCTCGCCGTCATCTCGTGGGCCCGCGCAGCAGCTCCTCGGACCTCTTCCAGGCGATGCGAGAAGGCGATGAAGTTGTCGACGCACACGGCGCGCGCCAGGCCCTGCCCACCAGGCGCCGGCCAAATTGGCCGGGGAGGGAGCGAGCGGTGACCGCATCGTTGAAGCTCCGGCAGATCCCCAGGCCGATGCTCCAGCCCATGGGAGGGCACCGGAAGCACGGCACCACCCTGCCAGACGCCTTGACCACCGCCCCGTCAGTCAGGCGGCCCAGGCCCACGCCCCCAGCACGGAGGTGAGGAAAACCAAAGTAGCGCCTGGGCCAAGGCGGCGCCTCGAGCTGGTAGAAAGCGTCCGAGATGTCGACGCCGCCGAGGGCGATGGGCCGGTCGTCGTCCACCCAGATCTGCGAAGGCCGCGCCGGTTGCCAGCTCCACGGGGCCCGCCGCGTCGAAGCGAAAGGAGGCGTGGCGGCCGTCGAGAACCATGCGAAGCGACCCGTTCTTCTTCTTCACGAAGAATATGCCGACCGAACACTCGGCCGAGCAACCAATATTCACGAGCCCAGCCGCCATCAGCTTCTGGACAACCTTGGAGTAGAAGCGCGGGTTGCGGAGGGCCGGCCCCGTGCGTGGCCGCTTCGGACAAGCCTCCTCGATACGTTCCAACCCCAGCTGTCGGGGCAGAGGCAACTCTCTGAGCTGGCGACCAATCCCCAGGTCCACCTCCCTGTCAATGGCCTCCAGCGCCGTCGGTGGACTGCCAGCTGGGGGCGAGAAGATGGAGTCGACAAGGTCGAAGCTCCAAATGCAACCATCGCGGCGTCACCCTCGTATGATTGCGATATCCGAAGCTCGTCAAGGGCCCCTGGACCGCCCAAGCCTTCGGGGCAGGGGCCAAGCCGCAGCGCAGCCCGCGCAAGCTCCGATAAGACCTGAGCGCGGCTGGCTGAAGGCGTCGAAGAGCCCGCGGTCGCCCGGCCGCGGGCCGCCAACGGGCAGCCCCACATCTCGTTCAGCGCGTCGGTTATCTCGCTGACAATGCCGACGAGATGGGAGCGCCCCCCAAGACGTCTCCGAACCGACCGTGGTAGCGAAAGGGAAGGACGGGCAGGGAGAGGCGCAGCAGCATGCGGAGGCAGAGGAAAGAGATCACGTCGGCGATGATAGCTGCTGGGGAGGGAAGCCCCATGCACAGGTAGTGGCGCTGCACCCGCGAGACCCACGGGCGCCCTCTCTCTCGGCCCGGCGGACGCTCGGGTGAGGGGGTCCCGAGCGCCGCTGGCGTCGCTCATGATGAAAGAGCGCGACGCACTCCACGGGCCTTCCTGATATGCCTCAGGATCCCTGCGTCGCGCTCCACTTGTCTGAAGACATGCTCCAGGAGCAGCGGGCAGATCATGGAGCGGCCGTCCTCCTTGGCCGCCCCAGTGAACATCGCCGCCTCGTCCACGATGCCAAAGCGGTGGAGCCCTCCTCCACGGCCCCCGCAGCCCTTCTTCTTGCCGTCGCCCTCGGCCGAAGCGCCGCCTGCACCCCTGGCCTGCAGCCCCTCGTACCCCATGGAGTAGATGCACTCGCGCAGCTGCGCCTGCCGCAAAGCCATCTCGACCCCGACCAGGGCGGGATGGTTGAGCTGGCCCCAGCAACCGAGATGCTCGATCATCTTCATGATGCTCTCGTAGTGGCTCACCCCGTAGTCGTCCTTCGCGAGGTGAAAGAAAAGCCAGCCCGAAGGCGGAGAAGTGCTCGACGAGGCCCGATCGCTTCCTGTCGATGAACTGCGCACACCACAGCACTGTCCGGGGCCCGTCCAACAGCCACCCAGGGATGTCGTTCTCCACCATCAGCGGCACCACGTCGCGCCAAGCCAACCGGGCTCAGTGGCCGTCGGCTCGCGGTGCGACTCTAGCCTGATGTCCACCCCGTTCCCTGCGCGTTTCTACACCGCGGGGCCCATGGATATCCGACGGATCGCCACCCAGCCAGCACCCTGCTGCGACAGCGCGATGTCACCCTCGATCTCCTCCGACCCGTTGAGGTTCACCACGTCTCCACGGCAGTCAGCGCTGGTGGTCTCCACCAGTACCCACACAGGCCCAGGAGTCGCAGGAGCCGCAGGCACGGCGGGTGGTGCCCCAGCACCCGGCGCGCCCACAGCGGGCGGCGGAGCCACTGGCATGGCCACAGCAGGCGGCGGGGCGCCCGGCGCCACAGGGACCAATACGCCCGCCAGGGCAACAGCGGCGGCACCACCGCACGCCTCCACAGGTGCAGCGGCAGCCGCAGGCCCTCCAGGGGGGGCAGCACCAGCGCTCACGAAGTCGAACCTTTCGAAGGCGCCACCCACGGGGAGGATTGGCGGCCGACCACCAGCCCGTTCCCTGGCGACGTACAGCCCCTGAGCCACCTCCTCGAGCGCATAGCCGATAGCAGCGGCCTCGGCAGCGTTCGGCTCCCGGCGGAACCGATACAACAGGTTCGGAGCCACGCCCTGCAGCGCCTGCCTCGAGGGCGAGAACACCACCGTGACGATGTCGGGCGATCCAGCAGCGTAGCTCTCCTCATAGACGTCGTGGTCTAGAGACGACACCAGCACGTCCAGCGGGTCACTGTTCCCAGCTGGAGGACTCTCCAACCTGCCCCAGACCCGCCGCTGACGCCACAATCGCTCGCTGCGATATAGCACCCACGCCCAGCGCTGCACGCCGGCGGGCGGGGGGCTGGCCATCCCCACGGCTCAGCAGGCGCCGACCGATGTGCCGCGCGGCCCGCACGGCGCCCTGGCTCAGCTGCGCGGCCACCAGCGCCAGGTGGACGAGCGGCAACGCCAGCCAGCCAAGGTCCCAGCCGGCTGCCGGCACTGGAGGCGGCGCCGGCGCCGGCGCCTCGGCGGAGGGCTCCGCGGGAGCCGGGGGGGGCGCCGAAGGCGCCAACGCCGGGCACGTCAGAGGCTGTTCCGACGCCCGGCACTGCACAGCCCCGCACGCGAGGTTGGGGCACACCGCCGCGGGGCAGGCGGGCACCGAGAGGCAAGGTGCGGCAGCGGGGCAAGGCGGCGCCCGCGAGATCCAGGCCGCCAGCAGGCTGGACGCCGCACCCACGATCACCACGGAGGCTCTGCCCACCATCCACGATGCCTGAACCGACGCACCAGCTCGCTGGTGAAAAGGCTTGAGCATGAATGCCCACGGCCCCCTCCGATCCCTGCATGCTCTGGAACTTTGGAATTTGTTGGTGTTTGTTGGTTTTTTGGGACAGTTACAAGGATGAGAGGCATGGTGTTTGGGACTCTTTGGGTTTGGGGGGGGACCTCTCGGGCGGGAGCCTCCTTCTGTTTGGGTTTTTGTTGGGGGACCTATCAGGCGGGAGCCTCCTTCTGTTTGGTTGTTTTTTTTGGGGGGGGGGCTCTCAGGCGGGAGCCTCATCTTGTTTGAGTTGTTTTGGGGACCTCTCAGGTGGGAGCCTCCTCCTGTTTGGGTTTGTTTGGGGACCTCTCAGGCGGGAGCCTCCTCCTCCTGCTCCTCCTCCTCCTCCTGCTCCTCCTCCTCCTCCTCCTCCTCCTTCCTCCGCTTTCCTCCTCTGATGGAATCCTTCTCCTCATTCCATCCTTTTGTTACTATATTATGATGCTGCTTCTCCTCCTCCTCCTCCTCCCCTGTCCTCCTCCTCCTCCTCCTCCTCCTCCTCCTCCTCCTGCTCCTGCTCCTGCTCCTCATCCTCCTCCTCTTCCTCCTCCTCCTCTTCCTCCTCCTCCATGTTTTACACGACGAGGCGAAGAAGAAAAGGCAGAATGAGGTTGACCCCTGCAGAAGAACGATGAGGTAGATCTTGGTGGGGGGGCGTCCAATTGTATACACACACATGTATACATATATATATATATATACACATGCATGCATACATGCGTACTGCATGAATACATAGATAGATGCATGTATGCACATATACATACATGCATACATACATACATACCTACATACCTACAAACAAACAAACAAACAAACAAACATGCATGCATACATACATACATTCATATATGTTTATACAAACATATACATGCATGTATGCATGCATACATACATATACACATGCACGCATACATGCATGCATACGTGCATGCATGAATGCATACAGACAGGCATACGTACATGCATGCATAAGTGCGTACATACATGCATATACACACATACATGCATACATACATACGTTTACACACACACACACACACACACAAACCTACAGGCGGCATGCATGCATACATGCATGCATACATACTTACATGCACACACATACATGCATACATACACCCACCTAACAAAACACACATACATACATGCATACATGCATGCATGCATGCAAACGCGCATACATACCTTACATACATACATTCACACATGCATGCATACTTACATACGTATGCACACGCATGCATGCATGCATACATACATACATGGATGCATGCATTCATACATACATAGATGAACCCATGCACATAAACATACGTACATTCATTCATGCTTGCCTGCATGCATACATGCATACATACATACACATGCACACGTATGTCCGTATGCAATCACATACATGTGTACATACATACATGCATGCATGCATGCACACGTGCATGCATGCTTGCATACATGCATGCATACACACACATACATGCATACAAGCATACATACATGCATACATGCATGCATGCATACATACATACATATATGCATGCTTGCATGCATACATACACAAACATACATGCAAACATACGTGCGTATACACACATACATACATACATATTTACATACATGCATGCATTCATACATGCCTGCAAACCTACATACACAAATGCATACATACATACACATACCTACATGCATACATACATAAGTATGCACACACATACATACATACATACATACATGCATGCAAGCTGCATGCGTACATACATACACGCACGTACATGCATACAGACATGCGGATACACACACCTACATGCATGCGTACGTACATACGTGCATGCATGCACGCATGCATGCATGCGTGCCTACGTGCATGCATGCATTCATGCACACATACATACACACACCTACATGCACATCTACAGACGTGTACACAAACCTACACTTTTACATATATACATGCATGCATGCATACATCCATGCATGCATGCATACGTGCACCGGTCAACCCACCGCCATGCATACATAAATACGTATACACGCATGCATACATACATACATACATACATGCATGCATGCATCCATGCATACAATCATACATACATACGTAAATACATGCATGCATGCAAGCATACATGCATGCATATATACATACATATACACATGCATGCATGCATACGTACATGCATGCATGCATGGATACATACATACACACACATGCATGCATGCATACATACGCATATACACATACGTACATGCATACATACAAGCATGCATGCGTGCATACATGAATGCATGCATGCATGCATACGTATCCACACACATGCGTGCATGCATGCATACATACATACATGCATGCGTTCATGCATGCATACATACATACACACATGCATGCATACATCCATACGTATACACACATACATACATACATACATGCATACATACATACACACACATACATACATACATACATACATACATACATACATCCATCCATCCATCCATCCATCCATCCATCCATCCATACATACATACATACATACATACATACATACATACATACATACATACATACATACATACAACACACATACATACATACGTACATACATACGTGGATGTATGAATACGTGTATCCATGCATACATACGTACATGTATACATGCGTGAATGGATGCGTACATACACACATACGTACATACATACACACGTATACACACATACATACACACACATACATACATACATACATACATACATACATAGATACATACATACATACATGCATATATACATACATACATACATACATACATATATATAGACATACGTACATGTATGCATGCATGCATACATACCTACATACATACACATACATACAAATATACTAGAACCACGCGCGCGCTTCGCGCGCGCTTAGGTTCTGTCGAGTCACAGACCCAGGAACCGTTGTGAGAAGAAATTGGTGACGCGAAGCGTCGTGGGGGCGTCCTTGGACGTCTGGGGTCTCCTGGGGCCTCTTGAGGGGCCTCCTGGGGGCCTCTTGGCGGCCTCTTGGGGCGGAAGGCTCGAGCTTGCGGTTCGTGGTCCCCCTCGGGGCCCCCTCTTGGGCCCGTCTTGGGGCCCTCTTGGGCCATCTTGGGCGCCTCTTGGGCCGTCTTGGGGCCCTCTTGGGCTGTCCTTGGGCCTCCTTTGGGCCTCTTGGGGGTCTCCTGGGGCCTCTTGAGGGGCCTCCTGATGGCCTCCTGGCGGCCTCTTGGGGCGGAAGGCTCGAGCTTGCGGTTCGTGGTCCCCCTCTGGGCCCCCTCTTGGGCCCGTCTTGGGGCCCTCTTGGGCCATCTTGGGCGCCTCTTGGGCCGTCTTGGGGCCCTCTTGGGCTGTCCTGGGGCCCTCTTGGAAGCTTCTTGGGCCGTCTTGGGGCGGTCTTGGGCGCCTCTTGGGCCGTCCTGTAACGTCGGAAAGCCCAAAAGACAACTTTGTTGAAAATGTACGTTTTACGAAGGGAATGGGCCAATTTTTGCGTCTAGGGGCCCTCTTGGGACGCATGTTGGAGGCTTCTTGGGGCCTCTTGGGGGCGTCCTTGGACGTCTGGGGTCTCCTGGGGCCTCTTGAGGGGCCTCCTGGGGGCCTCCTGGCGGCCTCTTGGGGCGGAAGGCTCGAGCTTGCGGTTCGTGGTCCCCCTCTGGGCCCCCTCTTGGGCCCGTCTTGGGGCCCTCTTGGGCCATCTTGGGCGCCTCTTGGGCCGTCTTGGGGCCCTCTTGGGCTGTCCTGGGGCCCTCTGGGAAACTTCTTGGGCCGTCTTGGGGCGGTCTTGGGCGCCTCTTGGGCCGTCCTGTAACGTCGGAAAGCCCAAAAGGCGACTTTGTTGAAAATGTACGTTTTACGAAGGGAATGGGCCAATTTTTGCGTCTAGGGGCCCTCTTGGGACGCATGTTGGAGGCTTCTTGGGGCCTCTTGGGGGCGTCCTTGGACGTCTGGGGTCTCCTGGGGCCTCTTGAGGGGCCTCCTGGGGGCCTCCTGGCGGCCTCTTGGGGCGGAAGGCTCGAGCTTGCGGTTCGTGGTCCCCCTCTGGGCCCCCTCTTGGGCCCGTCTTGGGGCCCTCTTGGGCCATCTTGGGCGCCTCTTGGGCCGTCTTGGGGCCCTCTTGGGCTGTCCTGGGGCCCTCTTGGAAGCTTCTTGGGCCGTCTTGGGGCGGTCTTGGGCGCCTCTTGGGCCGTCCTGTAACGTCGGAAAGCCCAAAAGACAACTTTGTTGAAAATGTACGTTTTACGAAGGGAATGGGCCAATTTTTTGCGTCTAGGGGCCCTCTTGGGACGCATGTTGGAGGCTTCTTGGGGCCTCTTGGGGGCCTCCTTGGACGTCTGGAGGCCATCTTCAGCATCTCGGAGCCCTCTTGGAGGCCTCTTGGAAGTTTCTTGGGCCGTCTTGGGCGCTTCTTGGGCCGTCTTGTCTGACTGGGGAGGCCTCCGGCAAGCCCCGACGAGCCTCCGGGCCCCCCGGGGTGCACATTTGTGGTCGAGGTCCCGGCCCCGGGCCCCCGGACCCGGTGCGCCGTTATATGTATACATGCATGCATACATACATGCATGCATACATGCATACATACATACGTAGAACCAACCATGCATGCATGGAAACATACACACATTACATACGTGCATGCATTCATGCATGCATGCATACAGAAATACATCACATCTTAGTTCACTCCAGTACATGACTGCACATGGCATTACATTATATTACATCGCATCGCATTTCATTACATTCTATTACATACACGCATGCATACATGCACATCTACATGCATGCATGCATACATTCGTACGTGCGTGCGTGCGTGGAAACTGACTCACAGACGTACAGACATTCAAACATACAAATATACATACAAACATACAAAAAGACTGATTGTCATACAAACATACATGCATATGTATATACATACATACATGCATGCATACATTCATACATACACACAAACATACAGACACACAGAGAAACAGCCAGACAGACTGACAGGCAGACAGACAGACAGACAGAGTGACAAACAAAAGTGTATGCATGCATGCGTGTACGCATGCATTCATACACATACACGCATGCAGACATATATACATACATGCACGCATACCAACCGACAGACCTACCTATCTACGTACCAACCTACCTGCATACATACAGAATGAGACCAGACAAAAAAAACAATCAGGGTTATAGGGCAAGGGGGCTATAGGGCTATAGGGCAATTGAACTATAGGGCTATAGAGCTATAGGGCTATAGGGCTATTGGGCTATAGGGCTATAGGGCTATAGGGCACCCCCGGGCACCCGGGTACCCCCTGGCACGCCCGGGCACCCGGGCACCCGGGCACCCAGGCACCTGGGCACCCGTGGGCACCCGGGCACCCGGGCGTGCGGCGAAAATCGGCGACAAACCTAACCTAACCATATGAATCCGCTAGGACCCCTACAGGCAAGCTCTGATTGGGGAAATATAAAAGCAGAGAGATCCTCCGCCGCTGACCAGGCCCTTCCTGGGCGTGCACACCGCTCCTGGGCCAAGGATGGGCCTGGCCCGCGGCGGTGGACGTGTGCAGATCTCGTCGCCCTCCGCTGGGGATCGCTTTCTGTTGCTCGTCGGGCGTTGCTGTCAGCAGTTCCGAAGCATCGGATCGTTCACCGTCGACCGATTCTGGGTCGGCGGCGGCGCTCCACGTGGAACGCTGGCGGCAGGGTCGCGCGAACGCCCTCGGGCGTTGCGCGATGGGTGGGCGATAAACGGAGGGCGTAACGGGGGTGCGATACAATGGGGGGGGACGCGCACCTGTCGTGCCCCTTTGGGGGCCCCACCGGGGCCCCTGTGGGGCCCCTTAGGTGCACCCTGCTGCACCCTCTTCCATTATGGCCCCCCCCATTACGCAACGCCCGACACTGGCGATGACCCAAGTTATGCGGTGGGGGGGGGGGCGGGCCGATGACCTAACCTTTTTGAGTTGGGCAGCTCCACGCATGCCCGCGCGCGTCAACACTGCAACACCCCTTTCGGACCTGCGCACTCGACAAGGTCAGGTTATCCGGGGGAAGCAGGGAGGCGGGCGGGCGGGCCCGATTACCTGGGCTATCGCTACATATTTTCTCGGGCGTCGATCAAGCATTCCAGCCCAAAAGGTCACCGATTCCTCTGAATATCGCTACAATCACTGTGTTACGCCGCACTCTGGAGCATTTCCACGCAATTCCTCGTCCGCTAATCACTGGCTGGCTGGAAATGATAGCGTGTCGGCGTCGAGCTTCGGCGTCTCGTCGCACCGTGCTCTACCTCCACCAGTCCACGTTACCCCATGTATGCCTGCCATGCACCTCATAATGAGGACGTCTCTCATGCTCTAACTCCCAGTCCATGTATCCCATGTCCACCGTCCACGTTACCCCGTATCTTTCTCCGTGCACCTCATCATAAGGACGTTTACATCCAATATTCCCATCAATCTTGAACACCAGAACCAACAAGCGCGTTACACCTAGTGTTCGAGCGAAGATGCCTGCAAAGCTGCCCGCGTCACGACGACGCCGCCATCGATGCCCCTTCTCGTCACGACGCACCCTGCAAGGCCGACGTCGCTAAGAACCGTCACCGTCCACGATCCTTCCGGGCTGGTCGTGCGGGCGGGCCCTAACAGGCGGGTCGGGCGGGCGGACCCTAACAAGCGGGGTCGGGCGGTAAACTGTGATTCCTGCGTCAATCGTGAAATTCCTGAACAGTGAGATCGCAAGAGCGCAATTCCTTAGAAGCGATGGCGACTCATCGACAAATCGTAAATATTTGGCGTGAGCGCGATTCCTAAAATAGTACGAAAAATCATCGGACGAAAGCGCGACTCGTGAGTACATTGTGGATAAGTGTCTAGCGGGAACTGTTATGTTGTAGCCTGGGGGGCCCAACAAAAACAAAGTCTGACTACGAGGGCTTCCCCTGACAAATAAGTGCGAGACGAATCGGATCGAGCTCTGGGGGGCATTAAGTCTGATCGTCCACTCGCGAGAAGCCTGGGCCACTCCTGGCACTTTCGTGCCAGCTTACAACAACAATATGCTTGCGAGGATGCCTTGAGGACACACCAAGGAACTTCGCATTCCTGCCATGCGGACAGGACACACTGCTCTGGCGAATTGTGGCACTCTCGTTTGATGATCAGGGTGAGAGGCCATCTCGCACTCACGTGACTTCGGGGAACCCCCAACCCAAAAGGTTGAAAGGCAGCCCACCCCACAAGACGATCAAAGCGCGAAACCGCATGACCGAGAGACCCACGGGGCCCAAAGGACGCGAAAGAACAAGAGGGGACAGAAAAAGAGCACACGATCGAGGGCGGGCCGGGATATAAGAGCTGAAAATTTCAAGGGTGGGGGGGGGCTGATCGACTGAAACAAATTCGCTCGACGAACTCGAAGGCTCGTTCACCCTCCCGCCTCCCTGCAGCGGGCGCCTCTGTGGGGCGCGAACTTGGGGCAGATGGACGACTGTGGCCGTCGGAACTGCCTGCCTCAAGGCCACATCTAGCGGGACGATCCCGCTTTCGGCTCAAGTTCGTAAACGCTGACCAAATTTGGCAATCTGCGCTCCTTGCAGATGTGAAAGCCTTATCCTGCCTACGCCTTCGCCTTCGCCTTCCCATGTCCCTTGCGACAAATCGAGGAAAATGTCCACCGCCACCCGCCATACCCGTCAAAAACAAAAACATGCGTACGTTGCACCCAAATCTGAATCACGCCCGGACGCCCCACTATCACTTTCTTTGCATTGGCTTTTGAGAAAGACGGTGATCGGGGTGCCAGCATATTGCCTACTGTGCCAAATTCCAACGCAAACCCCTCCATCCTGCTCCAAGAAGTAATGCACTTTGCACCAAAATCTGAACTATGCACGGACGCCCCGCAATCAATTCGCACTGATTTTTGGCAGGGGCGGCGGGGGGGGCATATTGCCTGCTGTGCGCAATGCCAACACATCCAAACTATGCCTTGCGGGAGATCTGCAAAGTGCACTTTGCAACATCTGGACCATGCACGGACATCATTATCATCTCGGACTGGTTTACGACAGGGACGGCGGGGGGCGGGCCGCCTACTGCATGCTGCGCGCGGGCCTACGATGCCTGTCAAAAGCAAATGCAAAGCGATTGCGGACACATACCCACACACACACACAACAAACAAGACTCGCAAGCCCGCCGTCAATATGAGTTGGTTTGTGACAGGGACGGTGGGGCGGTCGACGTGTCGCCCGAAGTGGCGCACCTGGTGCGCGTGGCGCACGTGGCCCATGCGGCGAACCCCACGAGCATCGCACCTGGCTGGCGTCTGTAATTGTCGATGGCGGCCCCTGCCTGTGCTGAGACTCGAGCGCTACGCATGTAATGGAAAGGCGAGAGAGAGAGAGAGTAAGAGACACGGCTTGCGGCTAGGGGTAGCTTGATCACTGTTCCCTATGAATAAGCATCCCCTCCCCCACACGACCAGCAGCCAACCCAGACCCATGAGGGCATCCTTGCGGGCACCCCCATTACCATCCGTGTCAGAAAACAACACAAAATTCGCCACCGTCCCTCTGGGCACGGAGTAGGCGCGTCCTCGGGTCCTTACCCTAATCCTCCAAGCGTCAGCTATCACTCTGGAGGAATATTTTGGGGGGCCTGGACGCGAAATTCTCAAATTTGGCGGGCCTTGTCGCGTCTTGCCGCTTGACTTTTTCGTAGCCAAGAAGGCTCCAAAGACGGTCCAAGAGGGCCCCGAGTCGCCGAAAGATCACTCCAAGACGCCCACGATGGCCTCACGATGGCCGAAGAGGCCTCCAAGACGCTCCAGGAGGCCTCCAAGAGGCCTCCCACGAGGGCCCCAGGAGGCAAAAATCATGGATGTGTCATGGGTGTTTGCCAGATTCGGGCAGTCTCGCCTGTTCTGCCTCCCGACGCTCCAAGACGGCCCAAGATGCCCGCAGGACCACCCCACGACGGCCCAAGAGGCTCCCAAGAGGGCCCCGAGACGGCCACAGAGCGCCCCAAGACGGCCCCACAGGCCCCTCCTCGAGGGGGGCCCGGCCTCCGCGCCCCTCGCCCGGCAGCCGCGGGCCTCCCGCTGGAGGCGGTAGTAGACCAGCAGCCGCTCCTTGTCCTGCGGCGTCGACTCCGACACGGTGTGGCGGGGCAGGGGAGGGAGAGGTGAGGAAGGCGGGCGAAGGGGGCGCCCAAGGGCGACGAAAGAAGACGAAGAGGGGGGCGCGACGGGTTGGCGCCTGGCCGCCGCGGCGGGCCGCGCCACACTGGCCGCGATGGTGGGCACCAGGATTTCCCCGCCCCCCCCGGGCGGAGTCTCGCCCCGCCGGACCTAACCGTTGGGCCGCCCGCGGTCGCTTCACTCTGGCTTGTGCTGCTTGGCTTCTTGACTGGCCATGCTGGCCCTCCACGGCTCCATGCCCTGGGATCTGTTGGTCCGTCGCCTCCCCCATGCGCCGCCGATGCTGGGTGCACGTCTCTCGCGTCGGCATCCTCGGGGCATGGTCGCGCAGTCCCCTCACGAGCGGGTCTCCGCAAGGCTCGGGTTGGAACTGTTTCCGCGGCATGCCCCCTAGAGGCTAATTCCCCTGTCCACTCAGAACCCTCTGCATGTATAATTTAAAGTGTTTGTATATGTCTCTATATACATCAGTGTGTGTATATCTATATATATATACATACATACATAGATATATACATAGATATATATATATATATATATATATATGTGTGTGTGTGTGCGTGTGTATTATCATACGCAACTCTCCGAAGGAGTACAACTCAGAGGCGATTAATGCGTACGCGCCGCGTCGTTCGCGATGATTCTGGCAATTTCGCTAGGGACATCCTCGAAATTCTGAAAATCGGTGGCACATCTCACACAGATCGTGACGTCAGGGTCCAAAAACACATGGGAATTTCAACAGTATAACATAAAACCTTCAAAAACACATTGTAGTTTCAATGATTTTGACCCCGATTCTCAAAGAATGGCGGTTTCGCCTGAGACATCCTCCCAAAATCGAGCCCCGACGTACCTTCTGGTATCCCAGACCCCGCCTCGGAGCTTCCTGGGGGCCTCCTGGAACCTCCTGGGGCCTCCTGGGGTTTTCTGTACCTTCTGGTACCCCAGACCCCGCCTCGGAGCCTCCTGGGGAACACCTGGAACCTCCTGGGGCCTCCTGGGGCCTCCTGCGGCCTCCTGGAGCCTCTTGGGGCCTCCTGGAGCCACCTGGGGTCTCCGGGGGCCTCCTGAGGCCGCCTGGGGCCTCCCGGGGCCTCCTGGGACCTCAGAGAACTACATGCACGCACAAAAACGCAAACGCCCTTTTTTTCAGTTTTTTGTATGAGCCTGGGCACACACGTGCAACTTGTAGATATGTATGTATGTCTATAGTTATACGTACATATGTACCCATGTCTAGTTCGATGTCTCTCTCTCTCTCTCTCGTTATCCCTCTTTCTGTATTATGTTGTATGTGTGTATATGTATACGTATATATACATATACACATGTATATATATACATCTATGTATATACATGTGTATATGATTCTCTCTGTCTATATATATATATTATATATATTATATATGTGTGTGTGTGTATCGCTCTATCGTTCTATATATATATATATATATATATATATATAATATGTGTGTATACATATATATATATACATATATATGTATATATATGTGTGTATATATATGAATATACAAACATGTATATAGATATATATATATATATATATATGTCCTTCTGGCGTGCGATGTGCCTGGACTGGGAAAGTGGTGGGGATACGCGAAGCGCGAAGAATCCCACCAGCCCTCTGGGCACAGGTGGCTTAACGAGCTCTGTCTTCTCTTTGCCAAAGCACCCTCCAGCCCCTGCTCGGGGGAGAGGCTTGCAACTGCCCCATGTTGTCGAACACACATTCTCCCCCAGTCAATCGGCAGCCAACCTGGACAAATCAGCCTCCCCTCGACAACCAGAAGTGTTCCCCGCCACCAAATGAGGCGCATGCGCGGGCGCCCCGCGACCACTATGCATACGCTTCCACGGCGGCCCGGTCCACTGCATGCGTCCACAGTGCCCTCAACCAAGTACCCCCCGGGCAGACGGAGGCGTCCTGAATGGGGGGGGCGGCTAACAGCCGCGGATGGTAGAGAATGCCACTGTCAGCTCGCTCGGACACTCCATTGGGGCCCGCCCGCGTCGGCCCGGGGCCTGCAGGGGGGGGGGCCCGGGAGCGCCAGGTGGACCCGAACAGGGGCGCAGAGATCGGGGAGGGGACCTCCTGAGGCTGGGGGGGGACCTGGAGGGGGCCCAACACCTCGCGGCGGTCGGCCGCGCGCAAGACCCGCCCATGCTCTGCCGGGGTAGGAAGTGGTTTCGCCTGAGACATGCCGATGATCTGCTGGGGTGCGGCTAGCAGCCGCGGGATGGTAGGAAGTGGTTTCGCCTGAGACCTGCCGATGCTCTGCTGGGGTGCGGCTAACAGCCGCGGGATGGTAGGAAGGGGTTTCGCCTGAGACCTGCCGATGCTCTGCTGGGGTGCGGCTGACAACCGCGGGATGGTAGGAAGTGGTTTCGCCTGAGACGAGCCGATGCTCTGCAGGGGTGCGGCTAACAACCGCGGGACGGTAGGATATGGTTTCGCCTCTGTCTATTTGCGAGGAACGTCTCCGAGCGCGGGCGCGCCCTCTGCAGCGCTGCCAACTATCGCCACGATGATGCATCCAGGAGGGGGCGCTGTCGAACGCCTTTCAGGCGCCCACCGTACTGCTGCCCCAAGGACGCTGAAAGGGGTAAGGGCCAAGGGAGTGTCCGCCTGTCCTGTCGCACTGCCAGGCCTGTCCGCAGCATTTCGTGCCCGCCAGGATTGCCAGGATACGACGAGACACAACGTGTCTACCAGGGGTGCCAGGGTAACGACAAACGGTCGCACTGTCGGTGTGTATCGAAAAGCACCGAGCTGGGGCACCCCGTCCTGCACGACAAATGGTCGCACATCCAGGGTGAAAGGGAGGAGCCTACGATGATGTCAGAATTGCGGCAGAGGGCCGCGATCACTAAAGAATCGGAAGTCCCGGCGCCCGCCGGCACCCGCGGCGCCCGCGGCGCCCGCAGCGCCCACGGCGCCCGCGGCGCTGGCGGCGAAGGCGGCGCTGGCGGCGACAGCAGCGCACGCTGCGCCCGCGGCGCCGCGGCACCCGCATCGCCCGCGGCGCCCACAACGCCCGCGGCGCCCATGGCGCGCGCAACGCGCGCGGCGCCCGAGGCACCCGCGATGCTCGCGGCGCACGCGGCGCCCGCGGCGCCCGCAGCGCCTGCGGCGCCCGCCGCACCGCGGCGCCGGCGGTGCCCGCGGCGCACGTGGCACCCACGGCACGTGCGGCGCCCGCGGCGCCAGCGGCGCCCGCGGCGCCCACGGCGCCCGTGGCGCCAGCAGCACTTGCGGCGCCGGCGGCGGAGGCGTCCGCTCACGCCGCAGCCGCCGCCGCGAAACGGGCCTCCATCCCACGGGCCGGGGCGCGCACCTAAGACAGGGGCGGGCTCGAGCCCAGACGCCTTGAGCCAGGGGTTTGAGCCAGGTCTTGAACTGGAGGCTTGAGCCGGGGGGCTACGGACAGCAGGTGGGGTTACTTTTTTGGGTCGCGGCCGCAGACGAGAGCGCAAGCGGCGAGTCGTAAGTTTGGGGCGCGGGCCTACTAATTGACAACAGGAGCAAACTAGCAGGTGGGGGTACTTTTTTGGTCGGCGGCCGCGCGACAACGGTCTGGCGGCAACAGCGATGCCCGGGGCAACGGAACACGGCAAATTACACGCGATGCGTGGTGTGCACATGCACTGAGCAAAATGCTCCGCATTAGCAGGTGGGGTTACGCGAAGCGTCTTGAATTTCCTGAGCCTTCCCCCGAAGACAGACACTAACCTCTCAGCAGGCGCGAGGGCTTCCGAGGAGTCCCGCCGCCTGCTGGGGCCGTCTCCTTCTGACCTTCCCCCCCTTCGCTCGCCGCCGGCGTGCGGGCACCCCGAGCCCCCACCGACTCGCCGCGCGCTGTAGTCGCCGCACCGCTCGGGGGGACCCCCGATGCCGCGCGGGCGGCGGGGGCGGGGCCCGCCGAGGGGCGGGGCGCCCCCTGTCCTTCAGCTCCGCGGGCGGCAGGGTGCGGAGGAACTCCTGCGGCGGGCGCCCCGGGCGAGCTCGGGGCTCGCCGCGCGGGCGGGGGCTCTCTGCTCGCCTCCGACGCGGCTCCGAGGCCTCCGGATGGCTCCGCCGCCGCCAGGGAGGGCCCGGGCGAGGTCCGACGCGGCTCCGGGAGCGACCCAAGAGGGCTCCCAGGGAGGCAAGGGTCGGGCCAGGGAGCCGAGCACAAAAGGAGCCTCTCTGCTCGCGCGGTGCGGTCCCTCGCACTGCCGCCTGCTGGCAGGACGTCCCCCCGCTCCGCGACGTCCGGACTGCACGAGAGAGGCCTCGCTCATTTCGTCCGCTCTCACTGTGTGGGAGGTCTCCCTCTGTCTCTCCGCTCTGGCCTGACGCGTCGGGCCCGAACACCGCGTGCCATGCCATGCACCGTCACGTCATGCCACGAGAAGTAATGCCAAGTACTACCACGGCGCATGAATACATGCCTCTGCATGTTCGCGTCATGTCTTGGGCTGCTGTGCTGTTTTGTCGTTTGGTGCCGTCTCGTGTAATGCGTGTCCAGGTGGGGTGCCCAAACATTGCCGCGACCGACAACTAGCTACAATCGCGGAAGAGGAGGGGGAGGAGAGGGAGGAGGCTTTGCATTACCTGTGCAGGGGAACGACTGAAAGCACGCAGGTGCTTGCATGCACTGTCAGGAGGAGCCAGACGGAGGAGCTCGATGCTGAAAACTGTTCCAACAAAAGGGACGGGCAAACATGTGGAGTCGGCTTTCGGGGAGGGAAAGAACTAAGACGACAAGGAGAAGGAGCAGGGAGGACAGAGGAAGGAGGAAGGAGAAGGGACCTGGGACGACGTACAAGGGACGAGGGAAGACTGAGCAGAGAAAACGAAAGAAGGAGGAGAAGATTGAGGGGAGATGAAAGGGAAGACGGAGGAGGATGAAGAGAGTTTCGGATGAAGTCGAGATCCATACCACCACTGGTGCTCACTGTAGTCATGACCCGTAGCCGAGCAAGTCTTCTCATGTTGGACTGGACGCCAAAGTTAGCAAACCAACATTAGCGTTGTGTCCGCATCGGCGTACGCACCCATCCTCGGAAGTATCCTGAATGTTAGCAGATTGCTCTGCGGTAACTCCTCCTGATCGTACTCATGTTCCTCTTAGCCGTGGCGGTCGTTGTCACAACCACTCCCCTTTTCGGAATGACTAAGATGCTGGTCATAACAATCAAAATGTGGCCATGAGCAGCAGCAGCAGCAGCATCACCAGTCACACCTGCATGGTGTGCATCTCTCTAGAGCCACGTCAACGACCTGCTCAACCAAATCACCTCCACTGCAGGCCGTCAATGCCGACAGGCCTCAGGTCGCATCTCGTCTCATCGCCACCTGCTCCCTGCCCCTCTATCTTTCCTGAGCTGAGGCTTTCCCCGTTACCCCCGCCATAGCTCCGAGTCGGTGTATCTTTGCAGGAACGTTCTCGGAACTGGTCTCGACGTAAGGTCCTTCGGGCGCAAGCTGGATGAGCGATGGCCAGGGAAATCGTATCGAGAGCGACCAGACAAAATGATCCACCCGAAGGAGAATCCGAAGAGGAGGGTATGTTCCCCGATACTGGAGCATCACTTGATGCCTCTGGTCAGAAGGTGGAAGAGGAGAAGGAAATGATGAGGCAACGGAGATGGAGAGTACTTGACGGCAAGGATGCCATACGCGTTGACGACACACTGCACAACGGATGCGACAGACCATATGGTTGATGCTTTATTGAACTCCGAAGTGTTGTTTACGCCTTCGAGTCCCATCTGGATGGGCACCCTCGCCTCCTGGAGATGCAACCACTCAGCTACCCTTTGCAAGCGCGATCACCGCAAAAAAAGAAAAAAAAAAAAAAACAGAAAAAAGAAAAAAAAAAAGACAAAAAAAAAAAAAAAAAAAAAAAAAGAACTAAAAAATAAAAAAAAAAAAAAACAAGAAAAAAAAAAAAAAAGAAAATAAAAAAACAAAAAAGAAAAAAGAACAAAAAAAACAAAAAAAAAAAAGAAAAAAAAAAAAAAAAAAACAAAAAAAAAATAACAAACAAAAAAGCAAAAAAAAAAAAAAAAAAAAAAAAAAAAAAAAAAAAAAAAAAAGAGTAAAAAAAAAAAAAAAAAAAACAAAAAAAAAATAAAAAAAAAGAAAAAAACAAAAAAAAAAAAAAAAAAAAAAAATAAAAAAAAAAAATAAAACGAAAAAAAATGCAAGCGCGATCACCGCTGACATGTGGCTCCCCCGTGCCACCCACACGCCGATGGATGCCAAGACAGCGCTGCGGGGGCCTGAGACCACACAGCGCCACACCTCCATCAGTCCCGACACCTCAGGCCTGGGCGCAACCGCAGGATCTAAACATTGCTCCCCCTGCCCGCCTCTCGAAGAGAAACCTGTGCTGCCATTCGACGTGCCTGCTCCTTGCTCTTCCTTCGCCCTCACTCCCGCCCGCCCACGTCCAGCATTGCCTCCCACCTTGCGAAGTCCAGCGCGAGGGGGCCAAGGCAGTCTGCGGGCGGTCCGGCCGGACAACCACGCACCCGCAAGCCCATCGAAGTCGCAGCTCCTCATGTGCGCCTCTCTCCCTCCCCCCGAGTGAAGCTGGACAACATCATCTTCCGCTCGCCGTCCCGTCCTCACCGGCTGCACCGCCCCCTCCTGCGCCACCTCCCGGTCCTTCCTCGCTGTCCCACCCCCGTCTCCCACCTCTGCTGTTTCCCTCCCTGCTTCTCCGCTGTGCACGCTCGTGCTCCCGCACACGCGTTCAAGAACTTCATGCTCTGAGGGTACTCCTCTCCCTTCCCGCGCGCTGTCTCCTCCTTCGCCTCTTGTGCCCAATCAGGCCCCGTAGTGTCCCTCGGCTGCCTTCGAACGCGGTGTGGATCCTCGCCGCTGCGACTAAAAAGTTTCCGTCCCTGCTCCTTCCTTTATTCGTCATCTCATCTTCTTCCTCGACCAGCAACCCTTAACCCCCTCTCACCATTCCCTCCACATGCTCGGTCCTCCCCCATTCTTCCCCGCGCTCCCTCGCATCAGCATCATCATCAGCATAAGAATGGAACAATCATCATCATCATCATCATCATCATCATCATCATCATCATCATCATCATCATCATCATCATCATCATCATCATCATCATCAGCAGCATCATCATCGTCGGCATCGTCATCATCACCATCATCACCAGCATCATCAGCAGCATCATCATCGTCATCCTCATCCTCATCATCATCATTACCAGCATCATCGCCGTCATCCTCCTCCTCCTCATCATCCTCATCATCCTCATCATCATCAGCATCATGAGCGTCATCATCATCGTCGCAACGTCATCGCTACCCCATCCTTCCGCTCCTCCTCATCTTCATTCCTGCTTCGGTTGCTCTGCCACGGCCCCTCCCCGGAAGGCCTGCCAGGCCAGCTCTCGGACCGCTACGCGGCCTCCCCGCGCCGGACGCTGGCCCGCGCGGCGAGGGCCGACGACGGCATCCCGGGGCGCCCCTGGGGGGCCAGGGCACCAGACAACTGCGGCGCACCGTCGCAGGGAAAAATATGTCGTATGTTGCCTGGCAATCGGGCTTGTCGTTAAAGGCTTAACGACTTCTGCCGTCCTGCGACTCGCGCTAGAGCGGCCGCAGCTTGCTCCAAATGTCCCTGAAGATCTCTGGATTCACCTGGACTTTCTCGGATTTACCTGAATTTACCTAGATTTATCTGCCTTTACCTGGGTTTGTCTGCATTTACCTGGGTTTATCTGGCTCGATCACCACAAGTCGATTGGTGAAGAGTCGTCAAGCCCTTAGGGAGCTTGGTTGCAGAGAACACCCGAAAGAACCAAAACCTGTTGCGCGGGCAACCCAGGCTCCAAGGACGGAGGGGGGCACAGCAACCGGCAGGCAAGGAACAATGGCACCTTTGACTTGAAGGGTCGACCGACTTGAGGGCTGTGCTCCTCATGAGGGCGTAGGCACCATGCCATTCACTCGCGCCCTCTGGACGAATACCGCGCCAGGCTAGCGAAACCGCGCCATGCCTGCCGTTGTAATAACTCTAACTCGAACGGTTGTTTTTAACTACGGCTGGTATATAACGGAATGTGGCGATAGAGATACAATGCGACCACGGGCAGGATCCAATCATAAAAACGAGCTACCCAGCTACGTAACCAGCCCATCTGCAACAAGTGATCATGGCAGTGGCCCGCTTTACGCGGATGACAGCATGACAACGAACGCAATGCGTTGTGAAAGCCGCATGGGGGCTTCCGCATTCCATAACTCACGGAACACGTTTGAACGGCAACACAAGAAAATATGCGATGGGAAACCGGAAAGGCAGGACACCACTCCGCCGGACCTCCCAAGAGCCCACGAAAGTAACAATCGTTGCGCAGGTAGCACCCCACCCCACGCCCCACAGATACTCCAGATTTCGTAATAAAGGGAGGGGGGTCTCATTTCGGGGGGGGTCTCTTCCAGGCTATCTTGGAGGGCCTGGGGGGGTCTGGGGACGATGTTTTGGAGGGTTCTCCCACGGGGGGGGGGTCTGAAATGGCTTGTCTTGGAGGGTCCAAACCCCCTCCCTTTTATTACGAAATCTGGAGTACGCAAGGTCCAGCCTAGGCACGCGTAGAACAGCTAGAACATCACCCCGCTGGACCTCCCAGGCGCTCGCGAAACGGCGACACTTGCAGTTGTTCGGGGAGGCCCCTTTTCCGGCGTCGCACCGCCACAGTCCTGGTGTGATGATCCAGCTCACTCGAAAATATCGGCCAGCGTTGACTCCAAATAGATAGGAGGACAGGAGGAGGACGAGAGGAGGATGGGAGGAGGACGAAAGGAGGACAGGAGCAGGACGGGAGAACGGGAGGAGCAAAATCAAGCAAGCGCAAGCAAGCAAGCGGAAGCAAGCAAGCGCACGCAAGCAAGCGCAAGCGAGCAATAACAAGTAAGCAAGAGCCAGCGAGCATGTGCAAGCAAGCAAGGGCAAGCAAGAGCAGGCAAGCGCGAGCAAGCACGCAAGAGCAAGCAAGCAAAGTGCCCTTGGAAAGAGGAGGGGGGCCACTGGAAAAAGGGGGGGGGCCACTGGAAGAAGGGGGGGCACCAAAGACCAAATGCCTATGATGGGCCAGGACTCCTATTAGGCAAGCCTCTTTGGAGAAGAGCGCCCCACGCACCCCGCGAGAGCCCACGCTCGGCGACCCCGCCCCCTCCCGACGACTGGGCCTCTCTGGGACCCGCGCGCCGCGGGGCAGGAGACGGGGCGCCGGCTCTCCCGCGGTGGGGCACGCGCGCGCACGTCGCGGAGTGGGCTGCTGCCGTCTCGGGAGACTGGAGGGGCCCCAGGACACACAGATAAATGCACACAAAATAAAAGGATTCTCCATATTTTCCCATATCTTCTGGGCCTGTGTCTTCCCCCTCACTTCCCATATTTCCCCATATTTTCCTGGGAGTCGACGATTCGTTGTGTCTGTGTGCTTCTTTCCCTCCTGAGAGACCTGGGCTCGACCTGCTGCTCGAGCAGCTGCGCGAATCACAGACGGAGTGGCATTCTGCAACTGCCCTGCTGCTCCGAACGGTGTCCGCGCTAAAGTTCGGGGTCTGAGACAGCTACACAGTCTGTTGGTGGGGAACGCGCGCGTGAAAAAAAGAGGTTCGCTCTGCAGTCTCGAAAGACCTGAGATCGGTGTGCTACCCGGATTGTATCCAAACCGTTCAGTATCACTCTAGAACTGCGCCTCTGCTTCGAACGGTTTGTCGACTCAATTTCGGGATCGAGGACAACTACACAGCTCTCGCTAAAGGGGAGATGCGGACATGAAGAAGAGCTTCGTTGTGCTGCCTCGAAAGATCTGACATCGCTATACCACTCGAGCTATATCCTGACAAAAACTCACGTGATTCGCAACAGTTGTGCTGTTTCAAACGGCGTGCCTTCCAGATCTCAGAATTAGAAGCCCCTACACGGCACTTCCGCACAGATAATGTGTCTTTCTCTCTGCCCTTGCTGGCGAGGCGGGACAAGAAGCTCGGAGACCTTATGGCGGTAACCAACGTTGGCGGTTTACCGCCAGCGCCCAGTCTGGGGAGCTTGCGAACTTAAGAAACGACCTTCGCAGGAGCCCAGAAACCACTGCGTCAGAACTGCGGAAAAGGATTGCGGCAAACGTATTGGGAACGAGAAAAAAACACCTTCTGGACACGCTGGAGCCTCACTGATGCCGCTGCGAAGTATCTTCGCCGTTGGCATACCCTGTGGTGCCGATTTCTAATATACCCTTGTTAGCTCTCCGACGTATAGATAGATTGTGTATGCATGTGCGTTTATAAATAGTTGTACTTACGTGGGAAATCCTGGATAATGTAGCCGTCCAAAATATGTGAAACACTTGGTAAGCTCGCAAAAGGACACTTAAAAAAAAAAACGTGTGGCGAGGCGCAATACGGTGCGCGTGAAAGCCTGCCTGCGGGAGACGCCTGCAAGAACGGTTGAAAAGATGTTTGAAGGGCTTGCAACCTCGAGGAAGGAGCTTCGAAGGAACTCAGGAAGTGCTGCGAAAGAGATGTAGAAAAGCTCGCGGCAACCGCACATGGGGAACGAGGTTGGGAAAACGCCCTCGGGACACGCTGCGACTTCACAAGATGCGCTGCGGGCCTCCCCCCACCCAGTACGGCGTTCCGTGTCCCCATAGGGAGCTCCACCGACGGCCCCAGCGCTACCGCCCGCATCCCTCCCCCCACCCAGCAAAGCAATTCGTGGCCACATAGACAGCTCCACCGAAGGTACCACTGCGACCGCCCCCCACGCAGTACAGCGCGTCGTGGCCCCATAGGGGACTCCACCGAAGGCCCCAGTGGCACCATCCGCGTGTGTTTCCCCCACCCATAATAGCGTTCCGTGGCCATATAGGGAACTCCACCGAAGGCCCCCGTTGCATTTTCCGCATGCGTCTCCCCCATCGAATACAGCGCTTCGTGGCCCCACAGGGAGCTCCACCGAAGGCCCCAATGGCAAAATCCGCGTGCGTCCCCCCCACCCAATACAAAGTTCTGTGGCCCCATAAAGAGCCCCACCGAAAGTGCCAGTGGCACCGTCCGAATGCGTCTCTTCCACCCAGTACAACGTTTCGTGGCCCAATAGGGAGCTCCACCGAAAGCTCCAATGGCACAGCCCGCATGCGTCTCCCCCGCCACCCAGCACAACGCTTCTGGGCCCCAGAGGGAGCTCGACCGAAGGCCTCACGAGTAAAATCAACGTGCGCGTCCCCCCCCCCACCCAGGACACCGTTGCGTGATCCATGGGGAGCTCCACCGAAGGCCCCAATGGCAAAGTTCGCATGCACCTTCCCCACCCAGCACAGCGTTGCGTGGCCCATAGGCAGCCCAACCGAAGGTCCCAATAACAAAGTGCGCACGCGACCCCACCACACCCAGCACAGCGCTGCGTGGCCCATAGGAAGCTCCCCCGAAGACGATACCCACAACTGCCGTACTCACAACTGCCTATGGTGGGGTCCTTCACCAGGCAGATTATGGCAAGCACGCGGTTGGTGGACTCGATTTCGAAGTTGGGAGCAGCCACAGAGCTCTTGCGCATACGCAACCGTGGGACAGCATCGGAAGCTTCGATCTGCAGGCTCGAGAGCCCTGAACCTGGTGTCCTACTCGAGCTATCCTCGAAAAAACTAGCATCACTCTGCAACCAATGCGCTGTTATGTTGAAGAGCTTTTCGTGGAAAGCTTAAAATCCCAAACGAGCTCAGGGCTCTGCAGTTTCGTGCACGCGGGTTCGACCCATAGCTTCGCCCTACCAGCCCCAAAGCTGAGCTCGGTCTGCTACTCGAGGTATGATCGGAAAATGCCGTGACTCTGAACTTGCTCTGCCGCTTCGAGCCGCTGTTCTGCTAAACTGGGAGCCGGCGGTAAGCCGTCAACCTTAGTTACCGCCGGGGACTCGTAGAGCTTGCGATATACATGAATGGCATGCGAGCGCGGCAATATTGCATTCCGCGCGCTGCGAAGGTGCGATTTCATGGAGTAGGAGGTGGGGGAGAAAGAGAAGCAAGGAGGAGGAGGTGCAGGAGGCTGAGGAAGAGGAGGAGAAGGAGGGGAAGGAAAAGGAGGAGGAGAAGGTGGGGGAGGAGGAAGAGGAGGATAACGAGCAGGAGCAGGGGGAAGGGTGGAGGGGGAGAAGGTGGATGATGATGATCATAAGGAGGAGGAAGAGGAGGAGGGGAAGAAGAAAGAGGAGGAGGAGGAGGAGAAGAAGGAAGGAGGAGAAGCGGAAAGAAGGAGAAAGAGGAGAAGGAGGAGGAGACGGAAGATAAGGGGGAGTTGGAGAAGGAGGAGGAGGAGGAGGAGAAGAAGAAGGAAGAGGAGGGAGAGGAGAACGAGCAGGAGGCAGCTCTGATCGCAAACCGATCTCAGGCGTCTAGATACTTTAGACTTGTGCATATCAGCGTGCCCTGTTGTTTGGTGCGCACCTCAGCTTCGTAGCTGGCCTGGGGCTTGAATTCAATTAAGGAAACGCACATCATTTATCTTAACATAATTACAATCCGAATAGCTGTTCAGTCGCAGCTGTAGTCGGAGGCTGAATTTCGATACCGTAGGCGAATGTACATCATCACATTCTGTTTCGAAAAGTGCTTCTGAGCTCCATAGCCAGCCCACAGCTCGAATAAGGCAGAGAAGACTAACATCATCTCGCAAATCAGAAGCAGAGTACGCATAGTTTGTTTGGTCCCAGCTCTGGTAGCAGACCGATCTCAGGCACCTAGATACTTGACGCTAGCGTTTCTGACGCTTTCCTTCCGAGCGCTGTGCCGAACAGCTCTGTAGCTGATCTCCAGCTCGAGCTGATAAAGAAAACCGATACCATCTGTCAGGATGAGACTCAACACCCGCCTCCGCCTGAGTGCGATTTGCTAATAATATCCACCCGATCGACCTGGGATCAAGATGGCGAGCGGGAATGAGATCAAAAATGGGGGGACAAAATATTAAGACTCTAACGAATGTTAAATTTCGAGAAACTAATTTCCAACCGACCAAAACTTTGCAAAACTTGTCGAGATTTTCCGCGCCAACTAGCCCGCCAGCGCGCTGGGATTAGTCTCTAGCTTCGCCGCTTCGCCCGCAGGGAAGCTCTACGAGTCATTGCGGGAAACAGGGCAGCTAAGTAGCCAACTGGCTTCTCGGTGTTCCAGAACCGGGTGCGCGCGGTGAACCGTCGCCCTTGGTTGCCGGCGGAAGCTCCCCGAGCTTCTCCTCTGGGCCCCCCTCAAGCAAGAGCTGTGCATCTGCTCTAGACCCCGAAATTTACCACATAACCGCTCGAAGCAGAGCAGCTGCAGAGTGGTATTGTGTGTATTCGAATATAGCTCGAGTAGCAGACTGGACTCCCGTCTCTCGTGGCTGCGCAGCGAAGGTTTTGTCCATGCTAGCTAGCACTGCCCGAAGGCGAGAGTCTTGCAGCTGCCGTCGATTCCAAAATCCAGCAAAATGCTGTTCGAAGCCTTGTGTTCGGTGAGTTTTCTGTTGTTGTTGTTGAACAAATTGAACTAGAAGTACACGGCCATAACATTCATAAACGTACATGTAGACAACATCTGCAATAGCAGCAGTTGCTAGCCGATCTCATTCCTCTCGACGCTGTTGAGCAATCTCGTTTGTCGTGATCGCGCCCCCCACAAACGATAACTCTGTAGCTGCCTTAGACCTGGACATTTCGCAGAGTCACCGTTCAAAACAGCATAATGATTGCTGGATCGAGTGGCAGATCGGGCTCTGGGCCCTCGACGCTGCAGAGCCGACTTGTTCTTGCTAGTGCGCTCCCCGCAAGCGACAGCTCTGCAGCTGCCCCTGGCCCAGTAATTCACCACCCACCAAACCACCCCAACCCAACCCGAAGGCTCAGATTTACCCTCGATTTCCAGTGGGGGGGGGTCGGGAAACATTGAAAAAACACATGTGGAACCCTTACCCCCCCCCAACCCGAAATTCGGGTCTTCGGGTTGGGTTGGGGTGGTCTGGTAGGTAGTCAGTAATTTAGCAAAACAGCTTCTCGAAGCAGCGCAGCAGCTGCAGAGCTGCATGGATTCTTGACCTGCCCGGGACAACGTTGGAAGCCATCCTGCGCTCTCAGAGGCCCTTGGGGGGGGGCCATCTCGGGCCATCTCGGGCGCTCTGACCCCGTCGCGGGGCGGCCCTTCTCAGGCCCAGGGGGAAATGAGCGGGCAAAGCTGGGAGCCGGCCATGAACCGTCCACCTTGGCTACTGCGGGGAACTCGTAGAGCTCCCCTGCGATATACACGAGTGGCATGCGAGCGCGGCAATCTCGCATTCCGCGAGCGCGCGAGGGCGCGGCTTCATGGAGGAAGACGCGGAGGAGGAGGAGGAGCGAGGAAGAGAAGGAGGTGGAGAAGGAGGAGGAGGAGGAGCAGGGGGTGGAGGAAGAGCAGGATGATGAGCAGGAAGAGGGGGGAAGGTGGAGGGGGAGAAGAGGGATGATCATGATGATGAGGAGGGGGAAGAAAGAGGAGGAGCAGGAGGCGGAGGAGGAGGAGGAAGAGGAGGAGAAGGAGACACAATTAATCGTCGACTTTCAAGAAAATACTAGAAAATATGGGAAGTGGGGGAGACAAAAACAAGAAACATGGAAAAAGATGGGGAATCCTGTTACTTGCGCGCACTTATGCGCGCGCCCCTTGGCCCCGTGACTTGCGGGGCAAGGGGGGGGGAGCAGGAGGAAGGGAAGAAGGTGGACAAGGAGGCGGAGGAGGCGGCAAAGTGGAAGGAGGAGGGGAAGAAGAAGGAGAAATAGGAGGGGGAAGAGGAGAAGGAAAAATAAGGAGAGGGGAGGAGGAGGAGGAGGAGGAGGGGGGAAGGAGGAGGCGGCGGTGGAGGCGCAGAAGTTGTTTCAGAGCCCCTTCCTTGCCAACAGCCCGAGTTCGTCTCGACACTGAATACTAGCGCTCGTGGTCATTTCCATTCGAACTGTCTGCGTCCCAGCTCTGTAGCTTGCGTAGAGAAAATCCGCATTTGAAGGGCGCAAAAAAAAATTCTAGTCGCAGTTTTGCCAACAGACCGATCTCAGCCATGTAAATGCGTTCAACAAGCGCTCCTCAGCATATTCTGTCGATTGGTGTATATCTGAGCTTCGCATCTAGCCTACAGTTCGAACTGAGCACAAAAAACAGCCTTATTTCTCGCAGAAAAAGAGTTCGGATAGCAGACCAATCTCAAACGTCTCGATACTATAGACGACTGTCTCGGATCATTGACTGTTCAGCGGACTGCTTCCCAGCCCCCTAGCTTGCCAATGACTCGAATTGCGCACAGAAACCAAACACCGTCTCTCATAAAAATGGAAGGGTGCAAATACTTAGTTGGTTGCAGCTCTGGTCGCATACCGATCTCAGGCGTCGAGATACCTTAGACTGGTGCATATCAGGAATTCCCTGTCGATTGCTGCGCATCTCAGCACCGTGGCAGAGCTCGAATTGAATCCAGAGAACGCACATCAATTCTCGTAGAATACTAATCCAAATAGTCTTTCAGTCTCAGCGTTGGTTGCTGGCCGAATTGAGACAGATCGATAAAACCAAATCCCGTCTGAGTGCTTTCTGCTAGTAATATCCACCCCATGAACCTGAGATCAACAAGGTGACCGGGAATGTGATCGAATATAGGAAAAAGTATTAAGACTCTAACGAATGGTTGAATGTCGAGAAACTGATTCTTAACGGACCCAACTTATGCCAACTTTCGCTGACCTTTTAGGGCCAACTATCCCGCCACAAAAAAAAATTTAAACAACGAAGAGAAAAAAAAAAAACAGGAAGAAAAAAAAAAAAAGAACGAAGAAAAACACAAAAAAACCAAAGTAAAAAATAAAAAAGAAAAAAAAAGAAAATTAAAAAAAAAAAACAATACAGAAAATTAAAGAAAAAGAGAAAAAGACGAGAGAGAAAAAAAACATGGGAAAAAACAAAAAAAAAAAGAGAAAAAAAAGAAAAAAAAAAAACGAAAAATGAAAAAAACAAGTAAAAAAAAAACAAAAAAAAAACAAAAAAAGAATAAAAAAAAAAAAAAAAAAATATAGAATACAAAAATAAAAAAAAAAAGAAAAGAAAAAGGCAAGAAAAAAACAAACAAAGGAAAAAAAAAAAAAAAAAAAAATACAAAAAAAGAAAAGAACAGAAAAAAAACACTAAAGAAAGCAAGCCGGAATTACTCTCTGGTTTCGCCGCTTCGCTCTTAGAGCTCTGCGAGTAACTCGCATACCGTTCGAAGCAACAAAGCGGTCGAATCATGAGATCGGTTTCTTTGTTCATATCGCCGTAGTGAGAGACCGAGCTAAGGTTTTGCGATACTGCAGGGCCAAAGTATTTCCACGCCTCAGATTCCACAACCAGGAAAACATCGGCAAATAGTGCGAAACTGCTTGCATACCGACATCCCAGATTCACAAAAAAAAAAAAATATCGACAAACTGTGTCCACCATCCTGATCGAAGGTAAACTGGGAACCGGCGATACACCGTCAACCAAGTTTTCTGCGGTCTTTGCGGTCGACCGTGCAGGCTTTCCAGCCAAGTCGGAAGCAAGGGGGGCGGACGTATCGGGAGCAGGCGGAGCCTCGCCGATCCAAACGATCAGGAAGGCGGAAGCCTAGGCTCTTATGAGGGTGCGAAGTCAAGTACGCACGCACGACCCACACACACAGGCATGGCATGAGTGAGCAACAATCACTTATTCACATCATCTCATATCCGAAATACGCTTGTACAACCCGCGGCAAGATAGCAATCGTATGCTCAACGGCCGAGATCTCGGCATCTGTCACCGTCGAAGTTGGGTCAATCGAGAACGCCGCACTATACACCTCTGTCCACATGATATCATGACTGAGTGGTTGCCTTGAGAGTCTCGATACACGTCCAACATCAATCCAGCACCCGACTCCCACGCCGTCGCAAGAGGCGCCACCATCGAATCCAGCACTGATGGCACACGCGCGAAACACCTGATCTAACTGTGGGGCGTAAGGCCCTATCTTGTCCCGATACACTGGTGGCCCACCGCGGGCCGCGTGGGTGAGTACATCTGCACGCATGTTCCATTCCCTGTATGCGTGGTCAACAATTTCCCTCCCATGGGAGGCTGGTCTTCTACCGAACTTAGAACACATGTTATCAAGTTGGTTAATCATTCTGTTAATCCTGATAAGCACGAGTGAGCACCCTCCAGACACCCTCAAGCCAAGACACCACCAGCAGACTGTCCCCAGAGATGTAAACCGGGATCCCAAAGGAGTCGAGGTCGCACACCACCTCCTTCATATTTTGCAGCGCAATACGTTTGGCCAGCTTGTCGTTGAAAGCTTGAGTCCCCTCGAGAGCCCAATATGTGTGGAGGTGGTTTTGTGTAATAGTATGCACGTCCTGCAGAGCCCTACTTGGTGTACCATAACCTGTTCTTGTCTGACAATAACTCAACATAGTCCGTGTACACATATGCTCGCACAACTGTATGTATCCTGAGTCCGTCGGCAGAAAGTACCCCCACCATTCTAGTCCGTAGAATTCACAGAAAGGAAAAACCCAGCATCTCTGGCCCACAGCTTTGCCGCAACTGGTGCGTCGCCTCTTGAGCTGTGATGCCTCCTGCGAACGAAGTATCCCACGCAGGAACTCAGAGGCATCCGTCCTGAGTCTGTCCCACAGTGGGCCGCATGCCACCGCGATCATGGGGTGGTCTCGCCATGTACGCTGTGTCGAAGAAAGATCCTCATGAACACCCGCCCGCAAGATAGAGATGAAACGAGCAGCATCCTTGGCGGAATTCCACACCGTACGCAGGAAACGCTGTACCAACGTCGCAAATCCGTACGACCGAAACTGCTCTCTGGCCTCATGGTACCGTCGTCGGTTCCAGTCCGCCACCGTCTCCTCCTCCCCCCTTCCGTGGTCGTCGGAACATACGGCACAAACACCAGCCCTCGAAGGCATTGAGCATGTGTGAAGAGGACGCATCTGCAGTACATGTCTCAAGACACTATAAAGCCATACTCTGCCCCTTGTCCGGATAACGACAAAAAATATCACGCATAGCAACAGCTCTGTTACGAAAGAAACCCGCCTGTCCGATGAAACAAGCACGTGCCTCCTTGATACGGCACTCAACATCAGGATGTGCAGGCAGTAGGTAGGTAAAGTATATATCATGACCCAGTACTGTCATTCTACATACACGTCGCATACTGTGGCTCCGAAACGCAGAGCACGCAGGAATAAGCAAATCCGCACTAGCAGGTTTATGTCCATCTCCGTCCGTTGTCGCGATCTCCCCACATGTTATATACAGCAGGCTGCTATCCTTCCACCTCATCCCCCAGTCGTGTAGTGGTAGCGTTAGATCGTGCATCATCTGAGCCAGCACGGTTGAGGAGGCCGACACAAGATAGCAATTGTCCGCCCACACAAAGTGGTTCACAACAATCCGTCGCTCATACTCTCCACAGACACCCTCCAGCACATACCCCTCGCCCCGACTGCCCCACTCACGAAATATTGGTCCCCACATGGCACATATGATAAGATTGAATAGAAGAGGCCCCTGAGGGCCACCCGTCCTGATACAGACGTCCCAGTTGATATCATGAATGGCCATACCCTCGACAACTAACGACCCCGTAGTGCAAACCAGTGGTGCAAGCAACACATACTGAAGACAAGCAGGCATATTTGCATGACGCATAGCTCCCTTAGCATTTTGAAGGCTGCAGTGGTCAAACGCTTGTTTTACATCGGCATTTCCAATATGGACCGCTTGATCCTTGCCCCAGATGTCCCCATGTTGACTTAGAGCCTTAAGGGCCCCCACAATTTCCACCGTCTTACGTCCTTCCTGGAAGCCCTAGATGCCCAGAGGTCCCATGAGCCCAGCCCGAGAGACAAATTGTTCGACCAAGATCACCACAAAAGCAGAGCACCAGCGGCTCAGACTGTTTTGCAGACAGAGGTACCGTGCATCTGTCAATGATGTCAAGCTCGGCAGCTTGGGCGTGAAGGCAATGAATATCTGCCTCCAGTCCTGCGATAACTGCCGCGTCAAACTAAATACCTCATCAAACATTCGAGCTACACTGCGCAAAGTCACCCATGGCAGTGCCTTGAGTAATTCGCATGGCAGCCTGTCGGGACCTGTGGCGCGCATGGACTTGAGACGTGACCGTGCCTGGCACACCACCGCCATTGTCAGTCCCTCTGTGCAGTACCCGTCAAATAGGTTCTGATGTGCCTCCTTTCTCAACTCCTCCAACATCTCCACATCCCGTCCTCTGACCTCCTCGGAAGAATATCTGTCTCTGGCGTAAGCTTTGATTTCCTCCACCCACTCCCCCCTGTCCTCTGATATCCGTCCCTGCACAATAATATGCTTGACTTTGTGACGTACTTTGCGCCGGCAGGCTGGGGAGGACCATGCGGCCAACGCCGCACGATATTCCCTCCGAAGTCGGTTGGCACGTCTGCGCACCGAGGGTACGCCCACCGCCACAGGCATAAGCTTCTGTCGCAAAATCTCATGGCAAGCTGTGAGCTCAGCAGGTCAAATTGGCGGTAGTCCCCGTCCCGTCGTGGCAGTCGTGAATCGGATTTCCTGATGTTCAGTAAAGGCCCGAATAGTAGTCGACACAAGGTCCCCAGGAGAACAAGTAGCATTGGCATCCCCTTAAGACCTGATCGATTTCCTTTCGTGCCAGATGGAGGCCCCCCCATTCACAGTTTTGTAGCCCACAAGACTCTCTTCACGAGCTGCCGTCGGGATGCTACGTTTGACCAGATCAACACCTGGATCGCTAAAAGTACCCTGAAGCAGGCAGTGGTCACTAAGACGACTACGACTTGTCTTTCCCCCATTGCTCATAATCGTCTCAACCGTCATCTTATCGATCACCCACGTCCCAGGAACAAAAATGTAGTCAATAACCTTCTCACACGTCCCCCAACGAGAGGTTCCGAAACTCTCCCACGTGTATAGTCGTCGTGGCAAGGACGAATTGGCAGCCTTCATCCCCAGGCGCCCTAAAAAGCAGAGAACACGCTCGCGAAGATGCTGTCGCACATCCCTCCTTTCCCGTTGTTCACCTCCCTCCTCACAGCTCCTCCTCTCCAGCTTGGCAGAACATCCGACCGCCTCATAGACCGTCCCCGTGCGTGAGCACTGCAGCTGAGTCGATGGAGGTGGCTCGACATTGGCATCGAGCAGCACAGAGACAGTCGCACCTTTCCAGCGACTGCGCATACTGAAAATGACTGCCTCCAGTGTGTCCAAGAACCCACACTGCACATCTACTGCGTTCTCGACACTGGGGTCGGGAAGATACGCAGAGGCCACAATCACAGGAGCATTCCCACTACCGAAGACCACCACACAGAATCGTTCGTACTGACAGTGATTCACGCACACATGTACTCCACTCTTTATTAAATAATTACCCTGTGACGTACCCAACCCATTTGTATCATGGGACACGAGGAGCTGGCCGAAACTTGCATTGACAATCAAATTGCAGGATCCGTTGTTTGATATGTAAGCTACTTGGGACACGCGCCTATGGCATGATGCGCAGGAGAACCATACAAGAAAGAGGGGCGACAGCTACAGGCTCGAAGAGGACATGGGGAGTCGGGAACGAGGAGCAGGAGAAAGACGTGCGGGAAGCCCACTGTGCTGGGCCCCTCGGCAGGCCTCGAAAGTGGCGACAATTTCACAGAACGCAGCCCCCCCAGGGATGGCGAGGTCTAATTTGAATCTGCGTGTGGCGCCACTGTGCTGGGCCCCTCGGCAGGCATCGAAAAGTGGCAACTGTTTCACAGATCGCAGCCCCCCAGGGGCGGCGAGGTCCAATTTGAACCTGCGGTGAGTACCCACTGTGCTGCCCCCCCCCCCAGCAGGCCTCGAAAGTGCGACAGTGTCACAGATCGCAGCCCCCCAGGGATGGCGAAGTCTAATTTGATTCCGCGGTGAGTACCAATTGTGCTGGCCCCCCCAGCAGGCCCCGAATGCGGCGACAGTTTCACAGATCGCAGCCCCCCAGGGATGGCGAGGTCTAATTTGAGCCCGCGTTGAGTACCCACTGTGCTGGGCCCCCCAGCAGGCCTCCAAAGTGGCGACAGTTTCACAGATCGCAGCCCCCCAGGGATGGCGAGGTCGAATTTGATTCCGCGGTGGGTACCCACTGTGCTGGGTCCCCCAGCAGGCCCCGAAAGTGGCAACCGTTTCACAGATCGCAGCCCCCCAGGGATGGCGAGGTCTAATTTGAGTCCGCGGTGAGTACCCACTGTGCTGGGCCCCCCAGCAGGCCTCGAAAGTGGCGACAGTTTCACAGATCGCAGCCCCCCAGGGATGGCGAGGTCTAATTTGAGTCCGCGGTGAGTGCCCACTGTGCTGGGCCCCCCAGCAGGCCTCGAAAGTGGCGACATTTTCACCGCCCCCAGCGAGGTCCTTGGCGTCAGTTTCACAGATCGCAGCCCCCCAGGGATGGCGATGTCGAATTCGAAACCGCGGTGAGTACCCGCTGTGCTGGGCCCCCCAGCAGGCCTCGAAAGTGGCGACAGTTCCACAGATCGCAGCCCCCCGGGGATGGCGAGGTCTAGTTTGAATCTACGGTGAGTGCCCACTGTGCTGGGTCCCCCAGCAGGCCTCCAAAGTGGCGACAGTTCCACAGACCGCAGCCCCCCAGGGATGGCGAGGTCAAATTTGAATCCGCGGTGAGTACCCACTGTGCTGGGCCCCCCAGCAGGCCTCGAAAGTGGCGACGGTTTCGCAGATCGCAGCCGCCCAGGGATGGCGAGGTCGAATTTGAATCCGCGGTGAATACCCACTGTGCTGGGCCCCCTAGCAGGCCTCGAAAGTGGCGACAGTTTCGCAGATCGCCGCCTCCCAGGGATGGCGACGAGCGAAGCAAAAAGCAAGGGGAAGAGAGGAGGGGGAGGACGCAAGGAGACGCGCGAGCAGTGCTCTATTCAAAACGAGAACCCAACGCAGGAGGGCTGGGCATAACCCACACTTACCGCCACCACTCACACGATATGATAAACCACAGCGCCTGAAATATGCATCGAATTTGCCTCCGAAGAGATTCTGGCATTCCTGAACACCCCAGATGCTATCCCGCATGCAGAGGCTCCTCAGGACCTCGTTCCCCTTGAAATTGACCGACCCCGCGCGATTGAGGTTCCAGCTGCCCAGTCGGATCCTCTTGAACGTTGTACGGCGTCGTCGCCGTCGCATCTTCCTGCTGACTTCCATCTCGATATCAGCCTTAGTTTTTGTAAAAGCAGGAATTAGCTGATGTAATCTCTCGACACTCTCATGCGATACCTCCCACGTCGCCCGTGTCGTGGTGAACCCGGCCAGGAGAAGAGGCCTTTGACCAGCAACAGTGGGCACAGTCCCTATAGAAGATCTAGGCGGCCCCATTTCCCCTCTAACAGCGATGGCATCGATACCAATATGTGTACACATGCTCCGAAGCGTGCCGCTGAAGCGCCCGACTGCCTTGACGTGGTCCCTCTTCCACGCTGGGCACTCGACACTGACTTTGAGCAGCTCAGGATTGAAATTATGTGTCATATTCTCGATGAGGCACTGTGGTGACGCAATCTGGATACCTGGAGGAGGCGCAGGACGTCTGGCGAGGGGTACCGTCACGAGGGCGATGCAGCGCTTGGCACACCATATGATATCCCTGTCCGTCCATGGCATGAATTTCAATTTAGCCGATCCGAACATGTAGCGACCAGCGTTGATCCACTTCGTACCGTCAACACACGCATGCACACGATCATCCTATGAGAGACAGTGGTTTGTGATATTATCGATGAGCATCTTCACATCTTCCCACATGAGCATCTCCTGAGACCTACGATCCCTGTCATTCCAGTCGGTGGCCCATCCCTTGAGTTCGAAATATGAGGGAGAAAAAAAAAGTACCTCCAGGAGCCTGATATGTACCCGTTCCAGTCTTAGCAGGCCTCGTAGAAGCGTCACTCGCCACAGAACCTGCTCGAACCTGTCCCTGGAGTCCCTGGACGATAATCTCAAGTTGGTTTTGATTGGCCTCCAAGCTGGAACTCGCAACACCCTGCTTCTGAACCTGGGCCTGAACATTGTCGATTTTCGTTCCCTGAGCTCCTATGGATTCCTGGATCCTCTCAGTATTGTCATCCACGTTGTGCATCCTCTGAAATAGTAATCACTGCACGTCATCCTCCCCCTCCAAGGCAGCCTTCCTCTCAGCCAGCACTTCCCTGCGATTTCGCTTCGCAGTGGGGGGGGGGCCTCCGTCAACAGTCATGTCATCAGCATGTTCTGGCACCGCGTCGAGACACTCAGGACCGCACCCCCACGAGTGCAACCACTGTCGAGTCACCGTACGTTCACTGAGTGGCACAGTAGGCGGCAATTGAACGTGATCCCTGGGCGGGCGCCTTCCGTCGATGTAACGTTTGAGATGCGTCGCGAAAGGGAAACCTGTCTCTGCATCCGTCGTTGTCAAGAACAAGCAAGTGACACAGCTGTCCGAATACTTATCGATGAACAGGTACGTCGATACAATCCAAAGAAAGAATGAAACCTGTCTCTGAATCCGTCTCACAGGACAAGCACGTGACACAATACAAGCACACAACAACAAAGAGAGGCGGCGGCGGCGGCTGTCGGTGGAGCTCCCCCCGAAGAGGATGTGCTCGCTATGGCGCGCTGGCGCCACGGAGCCACCGACGGTGCCCCGCACACCTGACCTAGTCGACTGACTTGGGCCGAGTCCTTGAGCCTGGGCCCTCGGGGGCCCTCGTAGAGCTCTTGACACCGCGAAGTAGCGCTCAGACTACGACCAGAATATCAGCTTCAAAACTCGAGGACTCTATTGATGTCATGCGAAGTTGGATCCGCCAAGTGATCTGACAATAATACCACAGCTACGGGCCTGGGACTTCGACAGGCCGACGCGCCATAACGTACTATAGGTGCAGAAAATACTAGGGCTGTGTAGCTTGCGTCCTGCTACAACTAAACGCAAAACCAAGATCATCTGGAAAAATGCATCCCGACGGCCGACGGTTCCCCCACGCCTTCTGCCAATAATATTGCAGCTACGCACCTGAGGATTTGACAGACAGACGCGGCGCAACCCACTGCACGTTACAGGGATCCGGGTTCCCAAAACGCATGTTCACATCTGTCACAATCTTCGAAAAACCGAGCCCACGTCATCGCACTGGAGCCAGCGGTAAGCCGTCAACCATGGTCACCGGGAACCGGCGGAAAACCGTCGCGCGCTCAGAATACGACCAGCAAGCTTACTTCCCATATCAGCTTAAAACTCGAAACATCCATTGCTGTTACTCGCCCAGCGCTTCCATTCTAACACTGCCGCTACGGGCCTGGGACTTCGACGGACCGAAGCGCCATAACCTACTATGGATGTAGAAAATTCTGGAGCTGTGTAGCTTGCGCCCTGCTAAAGTTAAATGCGCCAAACAGGGGCATCTGGAAAAATGCACCCCGACGGACGACGGTTCCCTCGCGTCTTCTGCCAATAATATTGCAGCTACGGACCTGAGGATTTGACAGACAGACGCGGCACAAACCACAAACCAGTTCACGTCATCAAAAACCGGGTTTCCACAACGAATCTTCAAATCTCTCACAATCTTCGGAAAAACGACCCAGGTTGCAATTGCCAGCCCAAGCCGGGCGGGTCAACACTCCGCGCCGGAATTCCTCTGGCTCATCGATGCTGAAGTCTACGAGGCACGGGAACTCGCACAGCTCCCGAGCGATATACACCAATGGCATGCGAGCGCAGGAAGTGGAACAGGCCGAAGAAGAGAAGGAGGAGCAGAAGGAGCAGCAGGCGGAGAAGGAGGGGACGAAGGAGAGGAGGATGACGAGCAGAAAGAAGGAGAAGGGTGAAGGAAGGGCTCCTCCTCCTTCCCCTCCTTCCCCTTCTCCTCCATATCCTTCTCCCCCCTCCATCCTTGTTATTATCCTCCTCCTCGTCCTCCCCCTTCGTATCCGTCTTCTGCTCCTCTTTCTCCCACTTTCCCTCCTCCTTTGCCTCTTGTTTCTGCTTCTTGACATACTTGTCCCATCTCTTCCTCCTCCCTCCTATTCCTCCTCTTCCTCCTCCATCTACTCCTTCTCGTCCTCGCCCTTCTCTTCTCTCCCTCCTCCTCCTCCTTCTCCTCCTCTTCCTGCTACTTCTACTTACGATTATCACCATCAGCAGAAGGAGGAGAGAAATCCACGCCTATCTAACACTGCAAGAGCCTCAATAGTTTCTTGTTGCAACAGTTCTGGAGCAGACCGATCTCAGCCGTCTAAATGCATTGAACTAGCGCTTCCCAGCCATTTTCTGCTAATTGGCATCTGAGCCCCGCATTCTTGCCTAAAGCTCGAATTAAGTACAGAAAACATGCATTATCTCTCGCCAAATATTGCAGAGTGCTCAGTTGTAGCTCTGCTAGCAAACCAATCTCAGACGTCTCGGTACTAAAGGCGATGGATTTCCTTGAGCAGTGTGCTCCCCAGCTTCGTAGCGTGCCTGTAGCTCCGATAAGAAAAGTACCCTAGTGCGACCCTACCTGGAAGTTGAAGCCCCTGGGAAAGCAGTATCAGTTGCTATGCTAAGCTATGCTAGGTTATGCTATGTTTTTGCTGCGCTCTGCTATGCTTTGCTACACTATGCTATGCTGCGTTATGTTATGATGTGCCATGCGATGCGATGATGTGGAAAGTTATGATGCGTCATGCTGCGCTGTACTATGCTAAGCTATGCTATGCTATGTTATGCATGTTAAGCTGCGCTATGCTATGCCATGATATGCTATGCTATGCTATGCTATGATATGCTCTGCTATGCTGCGCTATGCTATGCTATGCTGTGCCTACAGTTGAGTTCAAGCCCCCAGGAGAGCACCAGGAGGCGAAAGAAACAGAAAAGAAGGACGCGGCCGACCCCAACTGGGCGCAGGCGCCGCCTGTCCGACAGGGCGCAGACACCCTGGGGGCCGGTTTTCTGATGATGTCCCACCCAAGGGCGCCGGTGTCGAATCGTTGCCGGATTTGCCGGATTTCTCTGATCTCCAGCCGGGGGTCAGGATAAGGTGAGTTCCACAGAAACTTCCTTAAACAACGCGATGCCCAACACTGGGAGCCGGCGGTAAGCCGTCAACCTTGGTTTTTGAGTTTGAGTCAGGGCGCGGACAGCTGTGTCAGCTGAACCCTAAGACTCCCAAACGGAGCACAGGGTAGCAAGTGAGTGCATCTCTTATCATCACACTGCCGAGCCACGGAGACATAGGCATCGGAATAAGATGCAGGAAGAAAGAAAGAAAGCATCTCTTATCTTCACACTGCCGAGCCACGGAGGCGTAGGCATTGGAATAAGATGCAAGAATATTGAGTGAACAAAAAACGGGCCCAAGCAAATGTGAAATGAGGCAGCTGTCTGGATGAAGGAGGCTACCCAAAACGTGTTCCACGGCCATACAGAGAGGTTCTGCTGCAATCATCTCACAGAACATGACAGAAGCAGAGGCATGGAGCGAGAATGCTTCTTCCGCCACCAACTGCCACGTCCCGTGCACACACAGATCTATACACCATCCTGCAGCACATCCCTCCACAGAGCGCCCTCCGTCGAAGAATCCACGAAGGCCATCTAGTTTTGTTTTACTCGCATATTCAATAAGAGACGTATGGAACGCAACGTAACTATTTTTGGTTCTGGCCAACCATGTCAGCCTATCAACTCTTTCATTCCCTTCTCGATAGATCCATTCGAACAGATTGTGACCCCAGCTAGGAGGCCTCATTCCAAAAGATACAGAGATTTGCTCCAGCCTATTTTGGATGTCGCCCATAATGTGTGGGTAGATAATATTGGATGTCGTCCAGAGACCGTTAATCCAATTCACGCCCGTGGAGGAGTCACCAATCAGTTCCATTGGTATCGAGTCCCGCGGCTCCACAATCCACTCCGATGCATGTTCAAATATGTATGCAATGCGTTTCGCGTTCTTCTCCTCCTCCTTCCTTTGCTGCTCCTCCGTCTTTTCCCTCTCCTCCACCTCACCCACATTACCTGCAGGTTGTGCACGTTTGCAACAACAGTACCCCCATGCCTCCTCCATGCTAGTGACTTCCAGTGCCCGCTTCAGATATGCCTTCCAGCCCTGACGTGAAAAGGATAACGTGTGATACCAATCCTTCCCTCCCACCAACTCGAAAATATAGTGGCAGCTTCTCAACGCCAGTGGTCCCCCCCCCCCTCATGTCGACGTGTAAGCAACGGCCGATCTTTACAAGGCAACGAAGCAATGAAAGCCTGCCGTCGGTAGGTCCACTCCCCAGACCAAGCAAAGATACTTTCTCTCGCCTGCATGTGCGAGTCCCCCGTGCTACGAAGATGAGGTGCAGCGACACGTCGCCGCTTGTTCGCAGCGATTTCCTGCGACGGCAGCTCTACAGGGGAACACGTTTTCGACAGAGAATCCTGACCAGCAGTAGGGCAATGGGAGGTCTTGGCACGCTTCTGCATCTGGGATATCAAATTACGCCGATGTGCTGGTATCTGAGTCTGAGAACAACCAGGAAGGTCCAAATGATCAACTGCCTGCATCGTCTCGCTCACACGAGGCTCACTTCCCATTGATGCCGAGATATCAAGGTCAGATAACACATCCATGGGCTCATTCAGACGTCGTCTCTTGGACGGGGGTGGCTCGCTTGCTGCAAACACGTTAGTGCCAAGTTTGTTCCCATAATCAAAGGTACCTGGAGGAATATGAGCGGGTGCTGGGTTCAAGCGTTGCACGGCAAACGTACAATCTTGAGCCCACTGCCACTGACGAAACAAGAATAGTTGTACAAGGGATGGCCGGCCCAACTCCATGAGCATACGCCTCCCACGATGGTACAAGTTACAATAGTATAGACTCCAATCCATGCTGGCAGGTTTCGGGCGGCGTACCATACAACACAGAATGTTACCTTCCCGCGTGTGCAACTGTTTCAAGGTGTGATGGTCCGCTGCCATTCCCTCGACGCCGTAAAACACAAAGCTGCGCAGCCGAGATTCATAGTGCTTGATGTTCTTCTGGAAAGGAACGGTACGATTCGTAAAAAAACTTTCGGAACTGATTAAACCGCTTCCAGCCCCGAGCTAACTTCCAAGCAACATCATGGTGTTGTTCTATCTTGGTCGTCACAAGGCAACCCAGGCACTCCATTTCGGATCGTCGTGGAAGACACAGGGCAACGACATCACTCACCTGGACATCAAGGTTCCCAGACAAGGCGCCCGCGGAGTCCCCCCCGAAAGCAAGATAGAGTAGTGAGGAATAGTTCCATCGAAAGCCGTGTGTGTAGAGCTGAGCCGAGAAGTCTCCCGCCATGCGAGCGAGCTCGACCTTGGATTTCGAGAAAAGTAAAATGTTGCCAGCCCAAAGTGCGTGAGTAAGATACCTCCCACCAGCCTCCTCCCCCAAGTCGTACCCCAGTTTCTCCTCCTCCCAATTCTGTACCACCTTATCCCACATCAACAGGGTCATCCACTTCCACAGGAAGGGGCCCTCCACACTGCCAGATCGCACGCACGTGTCCCAGGGAATACCCGTCGCCGTCGAGTCCTGGAAGGTAAAGCCCGCTGTGTCCTGGATACTGGGAGCGAGCAACGCCAACGCCAGATAATTGGGAAACCCAGGGATGGCATCCAAAGCCCGACTGGCCTTTTCCACCGTGACGTTATCAAATGCTGTCTGCACATCGAGCGCCGCAAGGTGCAGGGTCCCATCTTTACCCCACTCAAGAGAATGTGTAGTGACGTGCTTAAGCGTGGCAGTGATCTCGCGCGTGCGTCTTCCCTTACAAAATCCACAGTTATGCAAATATTGCGGAACCCGATCCAGATAACCTTCAGCAATCTCGACCAAACATGATGTATACCATGTGCTTAGGCTGCTAAGTAAAACAAGAGCACGAGTATCCGACAATTTAGTGAGATCCTTAGCTTTCGGCATCAATACAACAATCAAGTCTGACCAAATCCGAGGGGCAGGGTACCGTTGAAGATAGAGCTCCTGGAATAACCGAAGGATGTGACGCAAGCCTACCCACGTGATACGTTTCAGCATAGAAGGGGAGACTCCATCCCTACCCACCGCCTTTCCACATCTTAAGCGAGATCGTGCCTGCAACAGTACTGACATGGAGATGGGGGACACGACCTGGGAGTTCATGTCCTGCAACCTCCTCCTCCTCCTCTCTTCAATGCACGCCACGTTTCGTATCCCCTGCGCAACACAATGGTATATGCTAAATCCGTGAGCATAGAGCGCCTTCTCCCTCAACTCCCTATCTTCCGTGACCACTTTATCAAAACTCAACTTGTCCACCACCGTCCGAGTTAGTTTCCCGTCACGATGATCATATTCGAGTCGACGACGAGTGTGTGCACGCATCTCTTTCCTTCGCTCCTTCTTAACCCCCATGAGCTCCTCCTCCTTCCCTCCTTCACGACGCAGTCGGCGATGTGCATCATCAAGTTCCTTATGGCGATCTGTCTTCTTGGGGATCTGCATTTTCTTTGGGGCACTGGCATAAGACTCCTTATGCTGTGTGCATGCCTCCAAGATCGCAGGCGCCAAGTCGTCCGGGCAGAGGCCAGGTGGGCACCGAGCTGCAGCACGCAAACGACGATCAAGATTTGCCGAGACTTTCAATTCTGAGGCCTCCTCGCAGCACCAATGTGTGGACGTCTGTCGCGGTTTCGTTCTCCATCGTCGAGTCGGAGCGGCCGACTCAGGGACAAGCAAGGCGAGTAGGGCATGGTCCGACAAACGAGTCCTTCGGGGGCCCACGGAACCCTTAAGAGTAGGCCTCAACCACGACACCTCCCACTGAGGCCTTTCCCAAGAACTCGGAATACACAGGTCATTCAGAACCTTGTCCTCCTCCTCCGTCTCCTCCCTAGCCTTCCAGGTCGCACGACGAGTCCCACAAGAGTTGGAGAAAAACCAAACCATAGCGCCACATACATTCGCAGAGCTCGTCACACATGTGCTGCTGCATCCTCCTCCTACCCTGCTGACAGCCTCCACGTCCACCTCCTCCTGCATTGTCCCCTTCTTCGACTCTCTCACCCTGAACAGCAGAACCAGTCAGAGCCACATCCCCGAAGATCGTATCAGGAAGAAGCTCAACGTTGGCATCCATCCCGACCATCAAGTCCCACCCTCATTCGGGAAACCTGAGTCGAAGTGCACCCAAGTCTTTTCGAAACGACTGCAAAGTATGTGTGAATAAGATGTTGTGATCTCCTCTTTTTGGCGCATGTGGTAAGTACAAGCTGGCAACCATCAACGACTGAAACACGATAATGACATAACGAGTACCCCTGATGCATTCACGAATGGAGGCTCTCCACACCCTCTTGTAGAGAACCCCCGCCTTCCCATCATTTGAAAGAGTTAATGTGAAGCCATGCTCAGAGCACCTACCTATTCCAAGGAACTGGCACTCCTGCAAAGCGAGAACTTCCGAATTCGAGGTCTTGATCTGGGCAAGCATGTCGTGGCTGTTCCCCCAACCACAGCGCCGCACGTTGTCCGTGCCCACGATGGCGCCGTGGCACCTTCACCAGGAACGAAAGTTGAGCTTGGCCTGGAAGGCCTCGCAATCCAACTTATCATCGACCTTCCGCATCAGCTCAGCATCCACCTTCCACCCCAAGTTAGGATCAAAAGCGGCAATGCACACTCCATCCGTCTTAGGCGTCGTGGCCGAGGGATAGCCCCACACGTAGCTGATAGGAGGACCCATCTCACCCATCAGCCACTGGGAGCCACTCCTGAGAGTAGCAAAGATAGCTTGGCAACGACCCAAAGCAGAAACATCCGGCTGCTTCCAAGGCGCTGGTTCACAGGAGAGGCCGAGACGCTTGTTTCCCAAGGGGTAATCTGCTTCAAATAATGCGTATCATTACCGATCTCCGTGGCCCAGGAATGGCGGATTTCCCATATCTCATCATTCGTAAACTTCCCATCCTGAACATAGAAGCGGATCCGATACAGTCCATAGGGTTTGTTTGTGTGCTCCCGCTCGATCCTAGTCACGCCGAAATGCTCGTCAGTCATCTTCCTGGTGCCACGAACAAACTTACGAATAACAAGCAGAGCAAGTTCTCAAGAGAGCATGTCTGTTAAACGGGTCTTGAGGTTACCGACTCCACCTCGAGCCCAACCTGTGAGTTGCATGAAGGTCGGCGTGAAGTCCTCCCGCACCCATTCCATTCACGAACTGGCGTACGATTACCATACCTGGGAGCAGTGGCCCTGGCAGAGGAGCCCGCTGGGCCCGCATAATTACTCCAAGCATCCGTGGAACCTGATCCCGCATCACTGGGTGGACCCTTCTGCTGAAGCGAACGGATCTGCTGCTGCATAGCTGCAATATCAGCCCCATTATTTTCACCACGCTGGTCGATCCGTTTGACATCCTGCTCAATCCGTGAAATTCTTTTCTTCTGAGTGTTCTGTTTAGCTAGCATCGCTTTCATCATGGCAAATTGTTGCTTCATGAGATTGCCGTCATCAAATTCCCCGAACTGCTCCTCCTCCTCACCGCTTGCCTGAATCATATCCTCATCCTCGCCCTCAGCCTTACTCTTTTTTGGAACGGGGCTCACCTGCTGGCTCCTGCTGAGACATAGCCGCAAACGTGACGGTGTTCGAATACTTGAAATCCTCTGGAAACCCCCACTGCTCCAAGAAATTGATGTCCTCACGCGAACGCTTGTGTTCTGTCGCCGTGACGAGAATTCTATCCACAAGTAAAGTACAGCAAAGTCACCTTCCTGAAAAAAACTGGATACGCTGATCTCGGAGCCTTGAAGGAACTGTAAGAGGCAATCCAAGAATATGCAGCGAAACTGAGAACAACACGGGGATGCAGATGTGCAGCACAATCAAGCAGAGATACAACGATGGATACGTGCTGACCTGGAAGAGCACGCCGATGGAGCACTTGTCGCAGCTGTGCGACAGATGGCCCCGCGCGCCCCGCGGATACAGCACGATACACGAGTGAAAGCACCTTCCGCACAATGCGGTTCGAACCGCCCGAGGAAGCCCCCGAGCCCCGGCGGCAACCTTGGTTTTTGAGTTTGAGCCAGGGCGCGGACAGCTGTGTCAGCTGAACCCTAAGACTCCCAAACGGAGCACAGGGTAGCAAGTGCAAGCAACTCTTATCATCACACTGCCGAGCCACGGAGGCATAGGCATCGGAATAGGATGCAGGAAGAAAGAAAAGCATGTCTTATCTTCACACTGCCGAGACACGGAGGCGTAGGCATAGGAAAAAGATGCAAGATTATTAGAGTGAAAAGCAAATCCAAGCAAAGATGCAGTGAGCCAGCTGCTTGGATGAAAGAGGCTACCCAAAATGTGTTCCACGGCCATACAGAGTCGTTGTGCTGCAATCATCTCACAGAACATGACAGAAGCAGAGGCATCAAGTGAAAGCTTCCTCCGCCACCAACTGCCACGCCCCGTGCACACACAAGTCTATACACCATCCTGCAGCACATCCCTCCACAGAGCGACCTCCGTCGAAGAATCCACGGAGGCCGTCTAGTTTTGTTTTACTCGCATGTTCAATAAGAGAGGTATGGAACGTAACGTAACTATTTCTGGTTCTGGCCAACCATGTCAGCCTGTCAGCTCTTTCGTTTCCTTCGCGATAGATCCACTTGAACATATTGTGGCCCCAACTCGGAGGCCTCATACCTTACAACACAGAGATATGCTCCAGCCTGTCTTGAATGTCGCCGAGAATGTGTTTGTAGATAATATTGGATGTTGCCCAGAGACCGAAAATCCAATTCACCCCTGTGGAGGAGTCACCAATCAACTCCATCGGCATTGAACCCCGAGGCTCCGCATTCCACTCCGATGCATGTTCATTTATGTACGCAAGTCGTTTCGCCTTCTTCTCCTCCTCCTTTCTTTGCTGCTCCTCCGTCTTCTCCCTCTCCTCCTCCTCCCGAACATATCCCGCAGGTTGTGCATGTTTGAAATAACAGTACCTCCATGCCTCATCCATGTTAGAAACTTCCAGTGCCCGCTTCAGAAAATCGTTTTACCCCTGACGTGAAAAGGATAAGGTATGATACCAATCCTTCCCTGACACCAACTCGAAAATGCAATGAAAGTTTATCAACGCCAGTGGTCTCCCCCCCTCATGTCGACGCGTCATTAATGGGCGATCTTTACAAGGCAATGATGCAATGAAGGCCTGCTGTCGGTAAGTCCACCACTCCCCCGAACATGCAAAGATACACTCTCTAGCCTGCATATGCGAGCCCCCTGTGCTACGATGATGAGGTGGAGCCACGCGTCGCCGCTTGTTCGCAGCGATTTCCTGCGACGGGAGCTCAACAGAGGAACGCTTTTGCGACAAAGAATCCTAAGCAACAGCAGGGCAATGGGATGTCTTTGCACGCTTATGCATTTGGGAAATCAGATTGCGCCGATGCGCGGGAAATTGTGCCTGAGAACAACCAGGGAGCTCAAAAGAATCAACTGCATGCATCGTCTCACACACACCAGGACCACTTCCCATTGATGCCGAGCTCACAATATCTGGCAACACGTACATGGGTTCATCCTGACGTTGTCTCTTGGCCGGCGAGGGCCAAGTTTATCTGAAGAATCGAATGTACATGGAGGAATCAGCGCGGGCGTTGGGTTCAGGCGTTTCACAGCAAACGTACAGTCCTGAGCCCACTGCCACTGACGACACAAGAGTAGTTGCACAAGAGACGGTCGTCCCAATTCCAGGAGCATACGCCGCCCACGTTGGTACAAGTTACAGTAGTATAGACTCCAATCCATGTTGGCAGGTTTCGGGCGACGTACCATGGAACACAATATATTACCTTCCCTCGTGTGCAACTGTTTCAAGGTGTGATGGTCCGCTGGCATGCCTTCGACGCCGAAAGGTACAAAGCTACGCAACCTAGATTCATAATGCTTGATTTTCTTCTGGATGCGTACAGCACGATTCGTATAAAACTTGCGGAACTGATTAAATCGCTTCCAACCCCGAGCCAATTTCCAAGCCACATCATGGTGTTTGTCAATCTTGGTCGTGACAAGGCAACCCAGGCACTCCATTTCAGAGCATCGCGGAAGACACAAGGTACCGAGATCGTTCACGTGGACAACGAAGTTCCCCGTCGAGGCTCCTTCAGAGCCCTCCCAAAGAGCAAGATAAAGTAGTGAGGAACCTTTCCATTTGAAACCGTGCGTGTAAAGCTGAGCCGAGAAGTCCCCCACCATACGTGCGAGCTCAATCTTGGATTTCGAGAAAAGCAAAAGGTAATCGGCCCAGAGTGCGCGAGTAAGATACCTCCCACCAGCCTCTTCCCCCAAGTCGTACCCCAGCTTCTCCTCATCCCACTTCAGTACCATATTATCCCACATGAGTAGAGTCATACACTTCCACAGGAAGGGGGCCTCCACACTGCCAGTACGCACACATACGTCCCAGGGAATACCCGTCGCCGTGGAGTCCTGGAAGGTACAGTCCGCTGTGTCCAGGATACTGGGAGCGAGCAGCGCCAACGCAAGGTCATTAGGAAACCCAGGGATGGCATCCAAGGCCCGACTGGCCTTCTCAACCGTGACGTTATCAAAAGCAGTCTGCACATCTAGTGCCGCGAGGTGCAGTGTCTCATCTGTCCCCCACTCCAGAGCGTGTGTGGTGACGTGCTTAAGCATGGCAGTGATATCGTGCGTGCGTCTTCCCTTGCAAAATCCGTAATTATGTAGATATTGTGAAACCCTTTTTAGATAACCTTCGGCAATCTCAACCAAACATGAAGTATACCATTTGCTTAGGCTGCTCAGTAAGACGAGAGCTCGAGTATCAGACAACTTAGTGATATCTTTAGCTTTCGGCATCAACACCACAAGCAACTCAGACCAAATCCGAGGAGTAGGGTACCGTTGAAGATACAGGTCCTGGAATAACCGAAGAATATGACGCAAGCCTACCCACGTGATACGTTTCAACATAGAAGGGGAAACTCCATCCTTACCCACCGCCTTACCACACTTTAAGCGTGATCGTGCCTGCAACAATACGGACATGGAAATGGGGGAGACGGCCTGAGGGTTCGTGTCCTGCAACCTCCTCCTCCTCCTCCTCTCCTCAATACACTCCACGTTTCGTATCCCTTGCGCAGCACAGTGGTACTTGCCGAATCCGTGAGCACAGAGCGCATTCTCCCACAACTCCCTATCCTCTGTGAGCACATTGTCATAACTCAATGTGTCCACCACCGTCCGAGTGAGCTTCCCGTCACGATGATCGTATTCGAGTCGACGACGAGTGTGTGCACGCATCTCCTTCCTTCGCTCCTTCTTAACCCTCATGAGCTCATCCTCCTCTCCTCCTTCACGGCGCAGTCGGCGATATTCATCACCAAGTTCCTTATGACGATCTGTCTTTTTGGGGATCTGCATTTTCTTTGGGACATTGGTGTATGACTCCTTGTCCTGTGTACATGCATCCAAGATAACAGGAGCCAATTCATCCGGGCAGAGACCAGATGGGTAACGAGCTGCAGCGTGCAAACGACGATCAAGGTTAGCCGAAACTTGCAATTCCGAGGCCTCGTCGCAGCACCAATGAGTGAACGTCTGTCGTGGCTTCGTTCTCCAACGTCGAGTCGGAGCGGCCGATTCGGGGACAAGCAAGGTGAGCAGGGCATGGTCCGACAGGCGGGTCTTTCTGGGGTCCACGGAGCCCCTGAGTGTTGGCCTTAACCACGACACCTCCCACTGAGGCCTTTCCCAGGAGCTCGGAATACACAGGTAATCAAGAACCTTGTCCTCCTCCTCCGTCTCCTCCTGGCCTTCCAGGTCGCACGACGGGCCCCAAAAGAATTCGAGAAAACCAAACCATAATGCCACATACATTCACAGAGCTCGTCACACATGTATTGTTGCATCCTCCTCCTACCCTGCTGGAAACCTCCACGTCCACCTCCTCCTGCATTGCCCCCTTCTTCAAATCTCTCACCCTGTACTGCAGAACCAGTCAAAGCAACATCTCCAAAGACCGTGTGAGGCAGAAGCTCAACGTTGGCATCCATCCCGATCAACAAGTCCCACCCTTCCTTGGGAAACCTAACTCGGAGCGTATCCAAATCCTTTCGAAACGACTGCAATGTTTGTGTGAATAAGATATTGTGATCCCCTTTTTTCGGCGCATGTGGTAAGTACAAGCTGGCAACAATCAACGACTGAAACACGAGAATGACATAACGATTACCCCTGATGCATTCACGTATGGAGGCTCTCCACACCCTCTTGTAGAGAACCCCCGCCTTCCCATCATAGAAAGAGTTAAAGTGAAACCATGTTCAGAGCACCTACCTACACCAAGGTTTTGGCACTCCTGCAAAGCGAGAACTTCCGAATTCGAGGTCTTGATCTGAGCAAGCAAGTCGTGGCTGTTCATGCTGCCACAGCGCCTCACGTTATACGTGCCCACGATGGCGCCATGGCACCTTCACCAGGTACGAAAGTTGAGCTTGGCCTGGAAGGCCTCGCAATCCAACTTGTCATCGACCTTACGCAGCAGCTCGGCATCAACCTTCCACCCCAAGTTAGGATCAAAAGCGGCAATGCATACTCCATCCGTCTTCGGCGTCGTGGCCGAAGGGTAGCCCCACACATAGCTGACAGGAGGACCCATCTCACCCTTCAGCCACTGGGAGCCACTCCTGAGAGTAGCAAAGATAGCTTGACAACGACCCACGGCAGATACATGTGGCTGCTTCCAGGGTGCTGGTTCACAGGATACGCCGAGACGCTTGTTGGCCAGGATGGGAGTGATTTGCTTCAAGTCGTGCGTGTCATTCTCAAGCTCGACGGCCCAAGAATTGCGTATCTCCCAAATTTCATCGTTCGTCAACTTGCCACTTATAACATAGAATCGTATACGATAAAGACCATATGGTTTATTTTTGTGCTCCCGCTCGATCCTACTCATGTCGAAATGCTCCTCAGTCATCTTTCCTGTGCCACGGACAAATTTACGAATGACAGGCAGAGCATGATCCCAGGAGAGCATATCCGATGAACGAGTCTTGAGATTGCCGACTCCACCTCGCGCCCAACCTGTGAGTTGGATGAAGGTCGGTGTGAAATCCTCCCGCACTCGATTCCATTCGCGAACTGGCGTACGATTACCATACCTGGGAGCAGTGGCCGTAGCAGAGGAGCCCGCAGGGCCCGCATAGTTACTCCAAGCATCCGTGGACCCTGATCCTGCATCACTGGGTGGACCCTTCTGCTGAAGCGAACGGATCTGCTGCTGCATAGCTGCGATGTCAGCCTCATTCTTCTCACCACGCTGGTCGATCCGTTTCACATCCTGCTCAATCCGTGAAATTCTTTTCTTCTGAGTGTTCTGTTTAGCTAGCATAGCCTTCATCATAGCAAACTGTTGCTTCATAGGATTGCCGTCATCAAATTCCCCGAACTGCTCCTCCTCCTCACTGCTTGCCTGAATCATATCCTCATCCTCACCCTCAGCCTTACTCTTCTTACAACAGGGCTCACCTGCTGGGTTTTGCTGAGACATCGCTGCGAAAGTGACGGTGTTCGAATACTTGAACTCCTCTGGAAACCCCCACTGTTCCAATAAATTGATGTCCTCACGCGAACGCTTAGAATCTGCCGTCGTGTCGAACTCACTCCACAAGAAAGTACAGCACGTCACCTGCCTGAGAAAAATCGGATACGCTGACCTCGGAGCCCTGATACAGTTCAAGTCAGTCCAAGAATATGACGCAACACAGAGAACAAAAATGGGAATGCAGATGAGCAGCACAATCAAGCAAGATACAACAAAGGATACCTGCGGCCTGCGCACCTGGAAGAGCTCGACGGTGGGCGCCGATCGCCCCGCTCTCCCCGCGGAGAAGTACGTTACACGAGTGTGAAGCACCTTCCGCACGATGCGGTTCGAACCGCACGAAGAAGCCCCACGAGTCCCGGCGGCAACCTTGGTTTTTGAGTTTGAGCCAGGGCGCGGACAGCTGTGACAGCTGAGCCCTAAGACTCCCAAACGGAGCACAGGGTAGCAAGAGAAGGCATCTCTTATCATCACACTGCCGAGCCACGGAGGCATAGGCATCGGACAAGGATGCAGGAAGAAAGAAAGAAGCATCTCTTATCTTCACACTGCCGAGCCACGGAGGCGTAGGCATAGGAATAAGATGCAAGAATATTGACTGAATGAAGAGACGGAACCAAGCAAATATGAAATGAGTCAGCTGCTTGGATGAAAGAGGCTACCCAAAACGTGTTCCACGGCCATACAGAGCCGTCAATGGAGGCACATCCCTCCACAGAGCGCCCTCCGTCGAAGAATCCACGGGGGCCGTCTAGTTTTGTTGTACTCGCATATACAATAAGAGAGGTATGGAGATAGCTTCGTAACGCTATTGGGAACGAGTCTGTGGTGCATAAAGTCTGTGGTGCATAAGGCCACATTTAAGGCCAAAAGGTTACACGAAGGTGCCTAATGTGGCTCTGCAAGCGTTGTTCCATCAACCGTTGAGCACCACTTGAGTAGAATGTCAGGCACCGCCAATGTCCGAAGCACCACCCTGCAATACGGTGCATCCTTACCTTGTCCAACGGACACTGCCCACAGGTTCCCTGGATGTCCGCCCCCCCCCCCCCCCCATCACGGTGCAAAGCCTCACAGAAACGGTGCAGGGCAGCCTTCTTCAAATAGAAATTTACCCTCACTCGCTGGGTGGCCATTTCATCCCATGCGTGGAAGGCCGCATCCGAATCAGCGTCCTCATCGCACTCTGATTGATTGTTATGCAACTCATCCACCTCCGCCTCCTTGTCGCCTTCGGGCAACAAGGGCACACTTGGGGCGGGTAGAGCGGAAGAAACTGAATCGTGAAAAGAGGACGGAGGTTGGGTAGGATCGCAAGTAGATGGATGGGCCGACTTTGACATAGAAGAGCCAGTTAGAACTGCCTGAGCCTTCGCCCTTGCCCGCCTCCTGTTTCTGCGGTGCCTCTGGCCTTTCCCACGGCCAGCATCCTCCTCAGGACTCGGCGCCTCCTCGGGACTCTCAATTCCCATTCGAAGTTTGCATGCGTTGAGCGCCTCGATCCGAGCCCAAAACTCCTCTTTCGGGAGCCGTTCGAATTCCCGCCAAAGAGCAACTGCATCGTCATTGGCACGGGCCCAGTCCCTGGCAGCTTGACACTCAGATCGATTGCTCTGCAACTCATCTGAACAGAGCCGGGAAGAAGAAACACAGTTATCTTTACGCTGGTCGACTTCGCACTCTCCGCGGGTTTTCGAGGATGCCAACGGCAGCGCCTCGGGGCCTCCACCTTCCCTTTGCACTCGAGAATAATCCAAAGGAACTGAGTGCAGAGAATAATCCAAAGGAGCTGAGCGCAGAGAATAATCCAAAGGAGCTGAGTGCAGTACAGCATCATTTGATTGAGAAGCAAGAGACGCTTCTTCAACAGCAACTGCCATAGAACTCTCCACGGATTCAACCTGCACATTCTCCTCCTCCTCGTCCTTGAAAACCTTTAAGGTCCCCCTGCCAATCCCCCCCATGGCAAGCTGAGTCTCCGTCAGAAGCTGAAGTGTGGCAAGCTGCAGGGCGTGAGGCCGTATAATATGCATGGTGAGAATAATGCAACTGCTCATGCAGCAACTCCTCATTCTGCAACCCCACATCCTGCAACTCCTCATCATGCAACTCCTCTGTCCGAACACCTGGGTCAACAGAAGCCGACAGAGTGTCAGGACATGGAGTGTGGCAAACTTCAGAGCTTGAACCCCAGGAAACAGTATGCTGAGAATAATGCAACTTCTCATTCAGCACCTCCTCACACTGCAAATCCTCATCCTGCAACTCGTCGTCCTGCAACTCCTCATTCTGAACACCAGGATCAAAAGAAACAGAGCCCAGTCTCGACTGCAGCCCACCATCTGGAGACTGCACCACATCTGGAGAATACGCAACCGAATGAGACGAGAAAGCTTCTCCACGATCAGTTGGCCCAGCAGTTGGCGCCGATTTGGAACTCCACAATATATTGACCTGCTCATCCGAGTTCCCCTGAAACGGGCATGGGTTTCGCGCACAACCATCGAGGTTATCAAACCAGCCAAACGCGGGGAAAGTATTCGGATCAGCCACAAAATATGGATCACGAGCATTAAACTGCATAACATCAAATACAGCTTGTCTACACATCGCCAGTTTGATTATCCTTGTTGTTCTTTTCCAACTAGTCGACACAGAACTCATCGAACAATCATGGTGCCGCACAAGGAAGGGCACGCAAAAACAACTAATCAATCCAATGCCGACAGATCACCCGTTCGGCACTCAGAGACGTTACGTGTGCATGCACAAAACCTGTCCGCACGACGCGGCTCGAGGAGTCCCCGACGGGCCAAGGCCGCGGGAGAGCGGGAGGTAAGCTCCGCTTCCGCAACCTTGGCTACCGCCGGGAACTCGTAGAGCTTTCTCGTGCAATGCGGGCGCGGCAACCTCGCATTGCGCGCGCGAGGGCGCGGTCTCATGCAGGAGGACGTGGAGGAGAAGAAGGAGTGAGGAGAAAGCATCTCTAGACAAAGAACTAATACAGTACGAACAGTTCCCGGGTTCCAACTCTGAAAGCGCGACAAGTTCGGGCTTCTGGATACTTGAAACTAGCGCGTCTGATGAATTCCTTCCGATTCTGTGCCAAACAGCTCTGTAGCTCATCTGCAGCTCGAGTTACCCCAAGAAAGTTACCATCATCTTTCTAAGAATTAGCAGAATACGAATAGTTGTTTCTGGCCCGGCTCCGGTAGCAGACCGGATTCAGGCGTCTATATACTTTATTTAAAACAGCGCGCCTGATGATTTCCTTCCGACTTATGTGACGAGCAGCTATGCAGCTCATCTCCAGCTCGAGCTTGATCAAGAAACCCACCACCATCTCTAAAAAAACAGGGTACACGAAAAGTTTTTCGAGGCCAGCTCTGATAGCAGATCGAATTCAGGCGTCTAGATACTGAGACCAGCGCGCCTGATGAGTTCATTATGATTGCTGTGCCGAACAGTTATGTAGCGTGTCTTCAGCTCAAGTTTAGTCAAGAAAATTATCACCATCTCTATAACACTGGGAACCGGCGGTAAACCGTCAACCAGGTTACTGCCGGGCACCTCGTAGAGCTCTTCCCTTGCACAGCGCTCCTGGAACACATGAAGGGAGCTTGTGAAGCGAGAGCAAGAAAATTAGAAAAATCGCGATTTTTCGGTTTTCATCAAATCAGTTCCTCCAAGTGTGATAGTAATACTGCACCTACTGATCTGAGAACTCGACTGACAGACGCGGCATAACCCACTCTCCTCCCTCTCGCTGCCTGCTCACCGAAATAGCTTATCAGATTACGCAGTCAAACGCATTTTTTAATGTTGATGCAAAGTTCCTCCAAGTGTTTTGATAGTAATACTGCACCTAGAGCCATGGGAAATTAACCAGCAAGTGTACCATAGCAAACTACAGGGAATGAAAATCTCACTTCTGAAAAACAAACCTCAAAATTCTGCACACAGAGAAAAAAAAAACGACTACCACATTCTCTCTTTTAGTCGGGCTGGCGAACTAGCTTCACCTGCGCCCGAATTCCTCTTAGCTCTTTGCCGAAGAGCTCTAAGAGGTATTAGCAAAGTATGAATAGTGTTTCGGACCCAGCTCTCATGGAAGACCGAGTTCAGGCGTCTAGATACTTTGAGCTAGCGCGCCTGATAAGTTTATTCCGATTGCTGCGCCGAACAGCTCTGCGGCTTATCTTCAGCTCGAGTCAAGTCTAAAAAAACATGACCATCTTTCAAACAAGCTCATCTGCAGCTCGAGTTAAGTGGAAAAATCACCTTCAGTTCGAAAAAAATCGGCTTCATACGAATAATTTTGCGGACCTAGCTCGGATGGCAGACTCTGTTCATCATGATGCTGGATCGATTTCCGTGCGCACTGGCTCTACAAGTCTGCTAGCAGACGGAGTTCAGGCGCATAAATAATTTGAGATAGTGCGTCTGCTGATTCCCTGCGGATTCTTGTGCCGAACAGCTCTGTAGCTGATCTTCAGCTCGAGTTAAGTCAAGAAACTGATCATCATCTCCAAAATTTAAAGGGTACGAACAGTTTCGCGGACCTCTGCTTGCAGACCCAGTTCAGACATCTGAGGCTTAAGACTTACGCGCCTGACAATTTTAGATCAATTAAGTGTGCCTAGCAGCTCTGTGGCTCTCCTGCAGCTCGAGTTAACTTGAGAAAACCGACAGCATCTGCCCAGTTTACACTTAAGAGCCAATTTCTGAGACTGGCAATAAGATCGAAGACGGGGGAAAGAGATACTGGGGCTCTAACGACCTCTTGAATTCCGAAGATTGTTCTTTGGCCGCGGCTGGCAGACGCACAAAACTTGGCAGCGTCCAAAACCCGGAGAGCCAAGAGACCCTTCGGGGACAAGAAACCTGTTGTTGTCCAAAACCCGCATAGCCAAGCCAGAGACGAGCGCGCACGGATCTTGTCGCGCAAGCCACCTGGGCCGTCCCCCCGGCGCCGCGCGTGCCCCTGTGCTCGCCTCAGACTGGCGCCGGCGGTGAACCGTCAACCTAGTCACCGCCGGGAACCTCGTAGAGCTCCTGGCACTGGGAAGAGTGCTGAGGATCGAAGTAGACTCATAAAATGAAGATTTCTCCAAAATCTTAATTTTCGATTTTTTCGATGTTCATATTCGCTCGGTTCCTGGAAGTCAACTCATAGAAAAATGCAGCGGGAGAGCTGAGCTACTGTCAGAGAGGAGTTTATATGCCAATGCGACGCGCAAAAATCTGCTTTCTTACAATGAATTGTCAAATATCTTTCAAATAATGCCAAAACTGGGCGCCGGCGGTAAACCGTCAACCTTCCTTACCGCCGGGGGACTCGTAGAGCTTCCTGGGCATATATAATGTCGAAAAAAATGCAGAGAACGAATAGTTTTTCATCCTAAACGATTTCAGACCTCTCGATGCAACAGCCAAACGCCCCTCATGCTTCTGGATCGTTTTCTGTGCGCACGAGCTCCGTAGCTCTCCTACAGCCCGAGTTACGTGCGAAAATCGACAGCACCTCTCAAGATCGCTCGAACAATACAAATAGTTTCGCGAATCTAGCTCGAGTATCAGACCGAGTTCAGACATCTGAATGCAACAGGCGGACGCGCCTGATGTCTCCGAATCGATTCCTGTGATTACCAGCCCTGCAGCCCCCTTACAGCCCGAGTTAAGTGCAGAAAATCGACAGCACCTCTGAAGATGGCTCGAACAATACGAATAGTTTCGCGGACCTAGCTCGGGCAGCAGGCCGAGTTCAGGGCTCTGAATGCGACAGGTGGACGCGACTGATGTCTCCGAATCGATTCCAGTGATTACCAACCCTGCAGCCCCCTTACAGCTCGAGTTAAGTGCAGAAAACGGACAGCACCTCTCAAGATGACTCGACGAATACGAATAGTTTTGCGAACCTAGCTCGGGCAGCACACCGAGTTCCGAGCTCTGGATTCGGCAGGCGGACGCGCCTGATGTCTCCGAATCGATTCCTGTGAGTACAAGCCCTGTAGCCCCCCTACAGCCCGAGTTAAGTGCAGAAAACTGTCAGCACCTCTGAAGATGACTCCAACAACACGAATAGTTTCGCGGACCTAGCTCGGGCAGCAGACCGAGTTCAGACCTCTAGATGGAACAGACGAACGCGCCTGATGATTCGTAATCGATTTCTGTGAGAATGAGCTCTGTAGCTGCTCTACGGCTCGAGTTAAGTACAAAATACCGACAACGCGTATCAAGATGACTCGAAACAGCCGATCCCGCCGCGATGCTTTTTTGCAGAAATATTTACCCGATCGAGGCGAGATTAAGATGGCGAGCGGGAATAAGATCGAATATGGTCAGAAAAAATACTAGAGCTGAAACGAATTGTTGAATTTCGAGAACAAAATTTTCAACCGACCAAAAGTCACCAAAAGGTCCGTCGAGATTTTTCGTGCCAACTAGCTCTCCAGCGCGCCGGAATTACTCTTAAGCTTCCAGCAACTAGCTAAGGGAAGCTCTACGAGTTACTGACCAAAAGTTACCACTTTGTCCTTTCTGGCCGGGTGGGCCAACTAGCTCCACCCCGCGCCGGAATTCCTCTGGCTCATCGATGACGAGGAGCTCTACGAGGTACTGCACACACGCTGTGTGCGCACGGCCAGGTGCACGTCTTGGACGTGCGCGAAGATGCTGGCTCCTGAAGCGCTGCTGTCAGGCAGCCTCGGGCACGCTTGACCTGCTGTTGCCGAAAACCCGCATAGTCAAGCCAGAGACGCGCGCGCACGGATCTTGTCGCGCAAGCGACCTGGGCCGTCCCCCCGGCGCCGCGCGTGCCCCTGTGCTCGCCTCAGACTGGGCGCCGGCGGTAAACCGTCAACCTTCCTTACCGCCGGGGGACTCGTGGAGCTTCCTGACCATACACAATGTCGAAAAGAATTGCAGAGAACGAATAGTTTTTCAGCCTAAACGATTTCAGACCTCTCGATGCAACAGCCAAACGCCCCTCATGCTTCTGGATCGTTTTCTGTGCGCACGAGATCCGTAGCTCTCCTACAGCCCGAGTTACGTGCGAAAATTGACAGCACCTCTCAAGATCACTCGAACAATACAAATAGTTTCGTAGACCTAGCTCGGGCAGCAGGCCGAGTTCAGGGCTTTGAATGCGACAGGTGGACGCGACTAATGTCTCCGAATCGATTCCAGTGATTACCAGCCCTGCAGTCCCCTTACAGCTCGAGTTAAATGCAGAAAACGGACAGCACCTCTCAAGATGCTCGGCGAATACGAATAGTTTTGCGGACCTAGCTCGGGCAGCCCACCGAGTTCTGAGCTCTGGATTGGGCAGGCGAACGCGTCTGATGTCTCCGAATCGATTCCTGTGAGTACGAGCCCTGTAGCCCCCCTACAGCCCGAGTTAAGTGCAGAAAACTGACAGCACCTCTCAAGATGAAGCGAACAACACAAATAGTTTCGCGAACCTAGCTCGGGCAGCAGACCGAGTTCAGACCTCTAGATGGAATAGACGAACGCGCCAGATGATTCGCAATCGATTCCTGTGAGAATGAGCTCTGTAGCTGCCCTACAGCTCGACTTAAATACAAAATACCGACAACGCGTATCAAGAATTCTCGAAACAGCCGATCCCGCCGCGATGCTTTTTTGCAGAAATATTCACCCGATCGAGCTGAGATTAAGACCGCGAGCGTGAATAAGATCGAATATGGCCAGAAAAAATACTAGAGCTCAAACGAACTGTTGAATTTCGAAAACAAAATTTTCAACCGACCAAAAGTCACCAAAAGGTCCGTCGAGATTTTTCTTGCCAACTAGCTCTCCAGCGCGCCGGAATTACTGGGCGCCGGCGGTAAACCGTCAACCTTTCTTACCGGCGGGGGACTCGTAGAGCTTCCTGACAATATAATGTCGAAAAAAAATACACCGAAAAAATAGTTGTTCAGCAAAAGCAATTTCAGACCTCTCGGATGCAACAGCCAAACGCCCCCGATTCTTCTGGATTGTCTTCTCTACGAGCTCTGTAGCTCTCCTACAGCCCGAGTTACGTGCGTAAATCGACAGCACCTCTCAAGATGACTCGAACAATACGAATAGTTTGGCAAACCTAGCTCGAGTATCAGACCGAGTTCAGACCTCTGCATGCGACAGGCGGACGCGTCTGATGTCTCTGAATCGATTCCTGTGCTTACCAGCCCTGCAGCCCCCCCTACAGCCCGAGTTAAGTGCAGGGAACCGACAGCACCTCTCAGGATGACTCGAACAATACTAATAGTTTCGCGATTCTAGATCGGGCAGCAAACCGAGTTAAGAGCTCTCGATTCAACAGACAACAACCACTTATGATTCTGAATTAGATTCTGTACGTATCAGCTCTGTAGCTGTCCTGTAGCTCGAGTTAAGTACAGAAAAACCGAGAGCGCCTGTCAAGATGACTCGAACAATACGAGTAGGTTTGCGGACCTAGCTCGGCTAGCAGACTGAGTTCAGACCTCTGGGTTCAACAGGCGAACGCGCCTGATTATTCTGAATCGATTAGCTGTGCTTACCAGCTCTGTAGCTGTCCTAAAGATCGAGTTATCTTGAGAAAACCGTCACCGCGTGACAAGATGATCCGAAACGGCCGATCCCGCCTGGACGCTTTTTGGCAGTGAAAGGTACCCGATCGAGCTGAGATCAAGACGGCGAGCGGGAATAAGATCGAATATCATGGGAAAAATACTAGAGCTCTAACGAATGTTCAAATTTTGAGAACAAAATTTTCAACCGACCAAAAGTCATTAAAATGTCCGTCGAGATTTGTCCTGCCACCTAGCTCTCCAGCTACTCGTAAGCTTCCATCAATAACTGGGCGCCGGCGGTAAACTGTCAACCTTCCTTACCGCCGGGGGACTCGTAGAGCTTCCTGAGCATATAGAATGTCGAAAAAAATGCAGAGAACGAATAGTTTTTCAGCCTAAACGATTTCAGACCTCTCGATGCAACAGCCAAACGCCCCTTATGCTTCTGGATCGTTTTCTGTGCGCACGAGCTCCGTAACTCTCCTACAGCCTGAGTTACGTGCGAAAATCGACAGCACCTCTCAAGATCACTCGAACAATACAAATAGTTTCGCGAATCTAGCTCGAGTATCAGACCGAGTTCAGACATCTGGATGCAACAGGCGGACGCGTCTGATGTCTTCGAATCGATTCCTGTGATTACCAGCCCTGCACCCCCCTTACAGCCCCAGTTAAGTGCAGAAAACCCGACAGCACCTCTGAAGATGACTCGAACAATACGAACAGTTTCGCAGACCTAGCTCGGGCAGCAGGCCGAGTTCGGGGCTCTGAATGCAACAGGTGGACGCGACTGATGTCTCCGAATCGATTCCAGTGATACCTGCCCTGCAGCCCCCTTAGAGCTCGAGTTAAGTGCAGAAAACGGACAGCATCTCTCAAGATGACTCGAATAATACGAATAGTTTTGCGAACCTAGCTCGGGCAGAGTTCCGAGCTCTGGATTGGGCAGGCGAACGCGCCTGATGTCTCCTAATCGATTCCTGTGAGCACGAGCCCTGTAGCCCCCCTACATCCCGAGTTAAGTGCAGAAAACTGTCAGCACCTCTCAAGATGACTCCAACAACACGAATAGTTTCGCGAACCTAGCTCGGGCAGCAGACCGAGTTCAGACCTCTAGATGGAACAGACGAACGCGCCGGAAGATTTGCAATCGATTTCTGTGAGACTAAGCTCTGTAGCTGCCCTACATCTCGAGTTAAGTACAAAATACCGACAACGCGTATCAAGATGACTCGAAACAGCCAATCCCGCCGCGATGCTTTTTGACAGTAAAAGATACCCGATCGAGCTGAGATCAAGATGGCGAGCGGGAATGAGATCGAATATGGTGGGAAAAATACTAGAGCTCAAACGGATTGTTAAATTTCGAGAACAAAATTTTCAACCGACCAAGTCAAAAAAAGGTCCGTCGAGATTTTTCTTGCCAACTAGCTCTCCAGCGCGCAGGAATTACTCTGAAGCTTCCAGCAACTAGCTAAGCGAAGCTCTACGAGTTACTTGCTAAGGGAAGCTCTACGAGTTACTCTTAAGCTTCCAGCAACTAGCTAAGGGAAGCTCTACGAGTTACTGCTCCACACGCTGTGTGCGCACGGCCAGGTGCACGTCTTGGACGTGCGCGGAGATGCCGGCTCCTGAAGCGCTGCTGTCAGGCAGCCTCGGGCACGCTTGACAGCCTCGAGCACGCTGGAAACGTCCGTGGTGGCGCTGGCAAGCTTGCTTGGCGCGCTTCCGAGGGGCTGAGAGCGACGCTTCCACGCGTGCCTGCACGCGTGGGAGCTCGCTGCCCCGGAGCTTCGCGAGGCCTCTGGAGCACGTTCTACGGGAACGTATTCCCGGATAGCCTCTTCGGCTACGTAGGGCTGTTAGAGAAGAAGCCGGCAGGTGCGCGTACGCCGCCGCACCCTTCCGCCCACCGCTCCACGTTCCCTTCCGTGGCTCCTCGGGTTCTGTAGCGTGTCCCGGAGCCTCTGTTCCAATGCGTTCCGTAGAACGTGCTCCAGAGGCCTCGCGAAGCTCCCGGGCAGCGAGCTCCCACGCGTGCAGGCACGCGTGGAAGCGTCGCTCTCAGCCCCTCGGAAGCGCGCCAAGCAAGCTTGCCAGCGCCACCACGGACGTTTCAAGCGCGCTCGAGGCTGTCAAGCGTGCCCGAGGCTGCCTGACAGCAGCGCTTCAGGAGCCGGCATCTCCGCGCACGTCCAAGACGTGCACCTGGCCGTGCGCACACAGCGTGTGGAGCAGTCTGAAGCGAGCACAGGGGCACGCGCGGCGCCGGGGGGGCGGCCCAGGTCGCTTGCGCGACAAGATCCGTGCGCGCGCGTCTCTGGCTTGGCTATGCGGGTTTGGGACAACAACGGGTTGGAACAGAGGCTCCGGGACACGCTGCAGAACCCGAGGAGCCAGGGAAGGGAACGTAGAGCGGTGGGCGGAAGGGTGCGGCGGCGCACGCGCACCCGCCGTCTTCTTCTCTAACAACCCTACGTAGCCCAAGAGGCTATCCGGGAACAGCCTCGAGCACGCTTGAAACGTGCGTGGTGGCGCTGGCAAGCTTGCTTGGCGCGCTTCCGAGGGGCTCAGAGCGACGCTTCCACGCGTGCCTGCACGCGTGGGAGCTCGCTGCCCGGGAGCTTCGCGAGGCCTCTGGAGCACGTTCTACGGGAACGTATTGGAACAGAGGCTCCGGGACACGCTGCAGAACCCGAGGGGCCACGGAAGGGAACGTAACTCGTAGAGCTTCCCCTAGCAAGTTTTTGCTGGAAGCTTAAGAGTAATTCCGGGGCGCTGGGGAGCTAGTTGGGAAGAAAAATCTCGACAGACCTTTTGGTGACTTTGGGTCGGTTGAAAATTTTGTTCTCGAGATTTGAACATTCGTTAGAGCTCCAGTATTTTTCCCATGATATTCGATCTTATTCACGCTCGCCATCTTGATCTCAGCTCGATCGGGTACCTTTTACTGCCAAAAAGCACACGGGCGGGATCGGCCGTTTCGAGTCATCTTGTCACGCGGTGACGGTTTTCTCAAGATAACTCGAGCTTTAGGACAGCTACAGAGCTGGTAAGCACAGCTAATCGATTCAGAATGATCAGGCGCGTTCGCCTGCTGAACCCAGAGGTCTGAACTCGGTCTGCTAGCCGAGCTAGGTCCGCAAACCTGTTCGTATTATTCGAGTCATCTTGACAGACGCTCTCGGTTTTCTGTACTGAACTCGAGCTACAGGACAGCTACAGAGCTGCTACGTACAGAATCTGATTCAGAATCATCAGTGGCCGTTGTCTGTTGAATCCAAAGCTCTGAACTCGGTCTGCTGCCCGATCTAGAATCGCGAAACTATTCGTATTGTTCGAGTCATCTTGAGAGATGCTGTCGGTTCTCTGCACTTAACTCGGGCTGTAGGGGGGCTGCATGGCTGGCAATCACTGGAATCGATTCGGAGACATCAGGCGCGTCCGCCTTTCGAATCCGGAGCTCCGAACTCTGTCTGCTGCCCGAACTAGGTCCGCGAAACTATTCGTATTGTTCGAGTGATCCTGAGAGGTGCTGTCGGTTTCCTGCACTTAGCTCGGGCTGTAGGGGGGGCTGCCGGGCTGGTAATCACAGGAATCGATCCAGAGACATCAGACGCGTTCGCCTGTCGCATGCAGAGGTCTGAACTCGGTCTGATACTCGAGCTAGGTTTGCCAAACTATTCGTATTGTTCGAGTCATCTTGAGAGGTGCGATTTACGCCCGTAACTCGGGCTGGAGGAGAGCTACACAGCTCGTACAGAAGACAATCCAGAAGCATCGGGGGCGTTCGGCTGTTGCATCCGAGAGGTCTGACATTGCTCGGGCTGAAAAACTATTTTTTCTCTGTATTTCTTTTCGACATTATATGTTGTCAGGAAGCTCTACGAGTCCCGCGGCGGTAAGAAAGGTTGACGGTTTACCGCCGGCTGCCCAGTGGAGCGGTGGGCGGAAAAGTGGCGGAGATGGGCTGCTGGCGGGAACCACCACCGTCCGGCTTCTAATCTAAAACCCTCTAGCTCTCAGAGAGCTCTCCGGGAACAGAGGTTGAGGGTTTACCGCCGGCGCCCAGTCTTGGACGTGCGCGGAGATGACGGCTCCTGAAGCGCTGCTGTCAGGCAGCCTCGGGCACGCTTGACAGCCTCGAGCGGCTTGAAACTGGCGCTGGCGGTGAACCGTCAACCTGGTCACCGCCGGGAACCTCGTAGAGCGCCTAGCACGCGTACGGGTGCCAGCATCCGAGGGCTTCTGGAAGCATTTCTCGAAAAAGAGAAAACATGATTTTTTTCATGTCGACATCAAGTACCTCGTAGAGCTCTTCGGCATCGATGAGCTAGAGGAATTCCGGCGCGGGGTGGAGCTAGGACCCGGCCAGAAAGGACAAAGTGGTAACTTTTGGGAGGTTTAGCAATTTTTTGAAAGATATTTGACAATTCATTTTGAGAAAGCAGATTTTTCGCACCTGTAAACGACTATGAGGGCCTCTCTCTCTTAGTATGAGCTCTGTAGGCGCATTTTTACTATCAAAACACTTGGCGGACCATCTTCATGTCGACACGAAAAAATCAAGTTTTCGTTTTTTCGAGAAATGCTTCCAGAAGCTCTCTCTTTCGACTCCGAGCACTCTTACGCGCGAAATGAGCTCTACGAGGTTCCCGGCGGTGCTCAGGTTGACGGTTCACCGCCGGCGCCAGTTGGTTGCGCCAAGTGTTTTGATAGTAAAAGTGTATCTAGAGAGCTCATATTAAGACAGAGAGGCCCTCATATTCGTCTACAGGTGCGAAAAATCTGCTTTCTGAAAATAAATGGTGAAATATATTTCAAATATTCGCAAAACCACCCAAAAGTTGTCACTTTGTCCTTTCTAGTCGGGTCGACCAACTGGGCGCCGGCGGTAAACCGTCAACCTTGGTTACCGCCGGGAGACTCGTAGAGCTTCTCAGCTCGACTTAAGTTGAGAAAACCGACAGCACCTACCAACATTCCGCTCATAGTGAATATTTTTTGACCTCTGAATGCGACAGGCGGACGCGTCTGATGTCTGCGAATCGACTCCTGTCATTACCAGCCCTGCAGCCCCCCTACAGCCTGAGTTAAGTGCAGAAAACCGACAGCATCTCTCAGCATAACTCGAACAATACAGTAGTTTCGCAGACCTAATTCGGGCAGCAGACCGAGTTCCGAGCTCTGGATTCGACAGGCGGACGCGCTTGATGTCTTCAAATCGATTCCTGTGACCACCAGCACTGTAGCCCCCCTCAGCGCGAGTTGAGTTGAGCACTTCTCAAGATGACTCGACCAATACGAATAGTTTGGCGATTCTAAATCGGGCAGCAGACCGAGTTCAGAGCTCTGGATTCGACAGACAAACGCAACTGATGATTCTGAATCAGTTTCTGTAAATATCAGCCCTGTAGCTGTCCTACAGCTCGAGTTAAGTTCATAAAACCGAGAGTTCCTGTCAAGATGACTCGAATAATACGAATAGGTTTGCGCACCTAGCTCGGCTAACAGACCGAGTTCAGACCTCTGGATTCAACAGGCAAATGCGCCTCATCATTCTACATCGATTAGCTGTGCTGACCAGCTCTGTAGCTGTCCTGAAGCTCGAGTTATGTTCAGAAAACCGTCAGCGCGTATCAAGATGACTCGAAACGGCCGATCGATCCCGCCACAGTGCTTTTCGATAGTAATATTCACCCGATCGAGCTGAGATCAAGATGGCGAGCGGGAATAAGATCGAATATCACGGGAAAAAATACTAGAGCTCTAACGAATCTTCAAATTTTGAGAACATAATTTTCAAAAGTCACCAAACTGGGCGCCGGCGGTAAACCGTCAACCTTCGTTACCGCCGGGGGACTCGTAGAGCTTCCTGACAACATGTAATGTCGAAGAAAATTACACTGAAAAAATAGTTTTTCAGCCCAAGCAATTTCAGACCTCTCCGATGTAACAGCCGAACGCCCCCGATGCTTCTGGATTGTCTTCTGCACGAGCTCTGTAGCTCTCCTACAGCCCGAATTACGTGCGTAAATCGACAGCACCTCTCAATATGACTCGAACAATACGAATAGTTTGGCAAACCTAGCTCGAGTATCAGACCGAGTTCAGACCTCTCCATGCAACAGGCGGACGCGTCTGATGTCTCTGAATCGATTCCTGCGATTACCAGCCCTGCAGCCCCCCTACAGCCCTTAAGTGTAGGAAACCGACAGCACCTCAGGATGGCTCGAACAATAATAGTTTCGCGGACTCGGCAGCAGACAGAGTTCCGAGCTCTGGATTCGAAAGGCGGACGCACCTGATGTCTCTGAATCGATTCCAGAGATTACCAGCCATGCAGCCCCCCCACAGCCCGAGTTCAGTGCAGAGAACCGACAGCATCTCTCAAGACGACTCGAACAATACGAATAGTTTCGCGATTCTAGATCGGGCAGCAGACCGAGTTCAGAGCTCTGGATTCAACACACAAACGCAATTGATGATTCTGAATCGGTTTCTGTACGTATCAGCTCTATAGCTGTCCAGTAGCTCGAGTTAAGTACAGAAAATCGAGAGCGTCTGTCAAGATGACTCGAATAATACGAATAAGTTTGCGGACCTAACTCGGCTAGCAGACCGAGTTCAGACCTCTGGATTCAACAGACAAACGCGCCTGATCATTCTGAATCGATTAGCTGTGCTTACCAGCTCTGTAGCTGTCCTAAAGCTCGAGTTATCTTGAGAAAACCGACAGCGCGAATCGAGATGACTCGAAACGGCCGATCCCGCCGCAGTGCTTTTTGGCAGTAAAAGGTACCCGATCGAGCTGAGATCAAGATGGCGAGCGGGAATAAGATCGAATATCACGGGAAAAAATACTAGAGCTCTAACGAACTGTTGAATTTCGAGAACAAAATTTTCAACCGACCAAAAGTCAGCAAAAGGTCCGTCGAGATTTTTCTTGCCAACTAGCTCTCCAGCGCCCCGGAAATACTGGGCGCCGGCGGTAAACCGTCAACCTTTGTTACCGCCGGGGGACTCGTAGAGCTTCCTGAGCATATATAATTTCGAAACAAAGTGCAGAGAACAAAAATTTTTCCAGCCTAAGCGATTTCAGACCTCTCGCGAGTTAAGTGCAGAAAACGGGCAGTACCTCTCACGATGACTCGACGAATACGAATAGTTTCGCGAATCTAGCTCGAGTATCAGACCGAGTTCAGACATCTGAATGCAACCGGCGGGCGCGCCTGATGTATCCGAATCGATTCCTGTGATTGCCAGCCCTGCAGGGCCCCCTTACAGCTCGAGTTAAGTGCAGAAAATCGACAGCGCCTCCGAAGATGACTCGAACAATACGAATAGCTTCGCGGACCTAGCTCGGGCAACAAGGCCGAGTTCAGGGCTCTAAATGCGACAGATGGACGCGACTGATGTCTCCGAATCGATTCCAGTGACTGGGCGCCGGCGGTAAACCGTCAACCTTTGCTACCGCCGGGGACTCGTAGAGCTTCCTGACAACATATAATGTAGAAAAAAATTACACAGAAAAAATAGTTTTCCAGCCTAAGCAATTTCAAACCTCTCGGATGCAACAGCCGAACGCCCGCGATGCTTCTGGATTCTCTTCTGTACGAGCTCTGTAGCTCTCCTACAGCCCGAGCTACGTGCGAAAATCGACAGCACCTCTCAAGATGACTCGAATAATACGAATAGTTTGGCAAACCTAGCTCGAGTGTCAGACCGAGTTCAGACCTCTGCATGCGACGGGTGGACGCGTCTGATGTCTGCGAATCGACTTCTGTGATTACCAGCCCAACAGCCCCCCCTACAGCCCGAGTTAAGTGCAGGAAACCGACAGCACCTGTCAGGATGACTCGAACAATGCGAATATTTTCGCGGACCTAGTTCGGGCAGCAGACAGAGTTCGGAGCTCCGGATTCGAAAGGCGGACGCGCCTGATGTCTCCGAATCGATTCTAGTGATTACCAGCCATGCAGCTGCCCTACAGCCCGAGTTAAGTGCAGAAGACCAACAGCATCTCTCAAGATAACTCGAACAACACAAATAGTTTTACGATTCCAGGTCGGGCAGCAGACCGAGTTCAAAGCTCTGGAGTCAACAGACAAGGGCCACTGATGATTCTGAATCAGATTCAGTACGTATCAGCTCTGTACTGTCCTTTAGCTCGACTTAAGTACAGAAAACCCAGAGCGTCTCTCAAAATAACTCGAATAATACGAATAGGTTTGCGAACCTAGCTCGGCTAGCAGACCGAGTTCAGACCCCTGGGTTCAACAGGCGAACGCGCCTGATTATTCTGGATCGATTAGCTGTGCTTACCAGCTCTGTACCTGTCCTGAAGCTCGAGTTATCTTGAGAAAACCGTCACCGCGTGACAAGCTGACCCGAAACGGGCGATCCCGCCGCAGTGCTTTTTGGCAGTAAAAGGTACCCGATCGAGCTGAGATCAAGATGGCGAGCGGGAATAAGATCGAATATCACGGGAAATTATTCTAGAGATCTAACGAATGGTTGAATTTCGGGATTCGAACTGGGCGCCGGCGGTTAACCGTCAACATTTGTTCTAGGCGTTCTAGGCGGGTCCTGGCAGGGTTAAGCTCCTAAGGAGCCCCAGACCCAGTCCTACAGGGGATATCCTGACAAACTCAGGATATGCACCACTCCCACAAGGAGCTCTCGGGCAGCTTCTAACTCAGCCTCTGTGATTGTGCATTGTGCTGGGAGAAGGAAGCTTTTGAGACCTACATTCTGGCGCCAGCCAGTCTGATTATAGCAAGGAGAAGAGGGGAGAGCACTATACACATAGCAATCCAGATACCAGCCACAGCCTACTCCAAGAATCGATCTCCCACCATCAAAGCCTCCTTTGATCCCCGAGATCACAACTTTACAATCTTTCACTTCCTGAAGAAAACAAGTGTCATAATATTCGTAACATTCACCTCTCCGCGCGGTCCACGTTAATTCATCGGCGCGAGTATTTCCCTCCCTATACACCCACTTCCACACGTTCCGTCCTAAATTGGCAGCTCGTAGTCCACATCTGTCGGCTAGATCGTTTGTAGTGTCCTGCGCCCACATCACGCGGCTAGCATACTTTCTATTAGTGATACTACTCAAGCCCTCCAACCACCTGATCACACACTGTGAATCCCCCATCAGTTCCACAGAAATTTTCCCTGGCACGAACTCAAATTCAGTATGATCCAGGAATATAGCAATGAGACGTTTGGCCAACTTGTCTGGGTCCTCCTGCTTCTTAATCGTCTCCTCCTCCTCCGACTCCTTCCAGGGCATAGGGTCTTTCAATACACAAAGGTTCAACATCTCAGGAGCATCCTTCAAGACAGTCCTCACAAAGAATATCCAGCTAGCCTCATCCCAAGCAATACCGTCGATCCAGAACTTCCCCGCCACCTCTTCGAACACCCTGGCCCACGGACACATACCCAGAAGATTGGTTGACTGTCCCCTGGCTCTCGTCACCTCTCGTGCACTCTGTGCGTCAAGAGTCGCAATAAAGTCATCCCGTCTAGCAGTCCATTCGAAGCCTGCATGCAGCATGAGAAGCCTACTTTGAGCACCTCGGTCAACATGCTCCCCTTCACGAAAACGAAGCTTTCTCCCTGGAAATCGAACCTGCTTCTCCTGGACCCTGGTCTGCAACCTGCACGTGTTCTGAGACAAACCTTCACAAGCACGTTTTGCCTCCCTGATGAGAGCACTCTTCCTCTTCCTCCTGTTTGGCTCCTCCACCTCCACCTCCATCATCTCCTCCTCCACGTTCTTCCCAATCAACTGAGACCCTCCCGTTGCAGAGATGCTCGAGTCCTGCAGCAGGTCTGGCATATTTTCAAAACACTCCGTGGCAATATCCTTGGCCCACAGGAACTGTTTGTGCAGGTACAGCTGGACCAAGGACGGTTTCCCTTCCTTGAGTAGCATCGAGCGCCCACGTCGAAACATACGTGCGATGAAGGTCGCGAAGTCCTCTCCGTTGCGCTTCTGGCGCCAGCACATGCGAGAGAGCATCTTCCCCTCCTCCTTATGTAGAAGTCTCAAAACACCAATATCTGAAGATGAACCCTCAACTCCATAAAGAATCTGAACTCTCACTCTTGCATCATATCTTTTGAATTTTCGTCGCCAAGGAATGACCATACTCTGATAATATCGTCGATCTCGCCAAAAAGCTGAAATGCCTTTTTGCAGTCTGTATCGAATGTCGTGATAGTCATCCAGTGTTCTATTCAACTTCGTGCCCAGAACAATGATCTCGTCCACTTGCTTAAGTTCCACAGTGGTCTGGTTGACAGCTTCAGATGGCGACACATCCAGAGCCCCATTTGAACTTCCACACATATGGTTTCTAACACCCGAGCTTGAACTTCCACACATATGGTTTCTAACACCTGAACTGGGACTTCCCAATCTCTCCAGTCCTGGTGGTGTCATGGTAACCGTGAGCGGGTCGAAGACATTCTTCAGCGCGCCAATGTCCATGTACTCGAGCGAGGTAGGCTTCCATCTGAGTCCCCATGCATGTAGTGGTACAGTGAGCTGCCAGATCATCTCCCTCAGTGCTGGTCTAGAATCAGCAATCAAACCAAAGTTATCCGCCCAAATGAAGTGCGATATCGTAATGGAAGCAGCCTCATGTGATAGCTTCAGGCCTATACCTTTTTGTTCCCAGTCCGAGAGCACCCTGCCCAGACATGCAATCGTGACAATATTCCAAATATCAGGGCCTTCAAGAGACCCCGTTTTGATACATGAGCTCCACGGTAGGCTTTCTGATTCCACTGGACCAAATCGAAAAGTCGCCGTTACATCTGCATTCTGCTCCTAGATCGCATACGCCAGCTCTGGGTCAACATTAATATCATACATCGCTCTGTCTGCCATCGGTATCGTGATGTTGTCAAAGGCGCATTCAACATCTAGAACTCCCACACATGCATTCTCGTGCTTCCCCCAGAGCCTGGCGTGCCTAATCAAGTTTTTCAATCCTGCTGTTATCTCGCTGCATTTCCGCCCCTCATGAAATCCATACAGATTAATTCCCGTCCGAGGCGTATTCTGTTCAACATGACGATTGAGTAAGATACACAAACATGCCGTATACCATTTCGAAAGCACGCTATTGAGAGCCAAAGTACGCGTACTAGAAAACTCTGGCTTCTTCGTATCCTTCAAGATGAGTGTAGCTAGTAATTTTCTCCAAGACGGCGGTGACTGCAATCGTCTAGCATACAGCTGCTGGAAACAATCCAAGACCACTCTGAGGGCCTCCCAAGATAGGCTGCGCAAAAGAGCTGCTGATATACCGTCATGTCCAACTGCCTTGCCCACCTTGAGGCGAGCTCTCGCCTTATGTAGAATACCCATCGTGATGGGAGAAGAATCTGCATTGAGTCGAGTGTGCTGGATTGCTCGCTGCTTACGTCGAGCCAAGCATTCTACATTTTGTTGATGGAGTGTTTGGCTGGAATATTTCATCCGGGCGATTCTGGCGATTTCCGCTTTCCAGGACTCTCGATTCTCTGTCATGGTACCGTCAATTTTCATGTGTGTGACGACTGTGTGTGGTTTACCCTCATCCCGATACTTATGTTCCAAGATACGCCTACGCGAAGTTCACGTCGGACCCGATTCCACCTACGCCGAGAATCTTTGAACTCCTTCTCATCCACCTCCCCCTTCTTCCACCTCTCGTGCACCCCATAGTGGTAGTCCCGAACCTCCTTCTCCTCCTCCGTGAGTTTCAGATCGTTGCCAATCGAGGTCTTCAGCTCGAAGAGCCTTTTGTCCTCAACCGCACCAGCCTTCAATCGCTCCTCGAAGATATCTAAAGAGATCGTCCTCCACCTAGTCCTGCACACATGCTGCTCCATCAACCCCTCCTGGTCCTCTACCTTCTCCTCGCCTCTATCCCTCCTCCTTTTCGTAGCTCTTCTCCTATCACACTCACCGTTCGAAATCCCCAAGACACGCTCAGCAATAACACGACGCACTTCCACATCTTTCCCTGGAATTGGTCTCCATCTCGCCAGGCTGCCAAGAACACGAGGTCCTTTACCAACACGAGCAGGGGGTCCAGGAAGAAAACAACTAACCATCTTATGATCACTCCAACGGTCTACTCTCTTATCTCCGAGCGGCTTGATAAAATCGCATCTGGGGTCTAGTCCTGTGTGGCACCAATCCTTAGGTACAGCTATGTAGTCCAGGACCTTATATGTGTTCATGCTACTTCGGAAAGTCGTACATCTCTCACCGTGAGTGTTTATCAGGGTCAACTGCAGACGTGCCATGGCCATGCACAAGCTCCTACTCATGTAGTCTCTGTATTTCTCACGCATTTTCTCAAACCCTCCCTGGCTGCTCTTACCTGTGGGGGCCTGCACACCTTTCCCTGTGACCTGCACCCTGTCAATGGTGACATCCTGATGGACCTCAACATTCGCATCCATCATGATTACAACCTCCTTTATCCCAAACTTTTTCCTAAGCTCGATGCTCGTCTCAACAAGCTCTAGCAAGATGTCCTGATAGAAAGTAAACATACGATCCATTTGGGCGGCTAAACGCCCATAGAACTCAACATGAGGTAGATACAATGAGGCAACTATTAGAGCACCGATTCTGGGACCCCGAAGGGCAACAACAACGAATCTTCTCCGCTCTCTAGTCTCAAGAATGCTATCCTGCAACCCATTTGCAATCAAAACCCCTGCATTCCCCTCAATACATCTGCGATCGTGAGCATCATCCCCAAGAACATGTTTTGTGGACCACTTAGCTTCATGCCCCAATTCGTGCACAAGGTACGACGGTACATTCTGGCACTCCTGGAGGCCGATAAGTTCCATCCCCTCGTGTTTCAAGAAACCCAAAGCATGCGATGTTTCAACCCCATCACCCTTCATTTTGATATTCCACGATGCGGTCCGAATCCGCTGTGGCCGTCGTCAAAAACGATTCTGTTGATTTAGTTCGGTCTGCCAGTTCGCAACGTGGATCGACATGCTGATCTTCTCAACCTCGGAGGTCTTCAACTTCCACCCCTCCTCCGATGACCACGTGCCCAAGCATACCCTGTTGCTCATATCACTTTTATTAGGAAAGCCCCAAGCCCAGGAAATACTGGGTGGTCCATATTCCACCCGCACAGTAGCATTCTGCTCTTGAGGAGTACTGCCCTTGCGCTTGTGATACGTAGCGATTAGCTTCGATCCCGCTTGTATTTGTTGAACTTTCCATGGGGCCGTCTCCACCTTCACACTGATATAACTCTGGATCGCTGGACCAAACTTATCATCGGCCCAGAGCTCTCCAGTCCTGGGCGTAACTGCTTCATGGATAGCACGTTGCAGATCCCAAATCTGATCTTTCGTAATGCTGGTCTCAAGAATGAACTTGATCCTGAACAAGCCGTATGGTTTGCGTGTATTCTCTCTCTGAGTCGCTATATCATCAAGAACTTTCACTGGCACCTGCTTCGAGCGATCTTCAAATTTACAACAGATATTCTCCATCATCCACGTGACAATCCTAGTACCCCTTTCCTCCGACATGATGTTGTTTGTCCTCGCCGTCAGGTCCCTCGGATCTCCTGAAGTCCAGCCTTGCAAACTAATCCACCCTGGTTTGAAATCGGCCCTGGTTTTGTTCCATTCAACGCGTGAGGCTGTAAATCTCGTTGACCCTGATGATCCTGCCTCCGACGGTGGCGCTCCCGTTCCAACACCAAGATTCTGAGGGGGGTGGCCTTGGATGGCGGCAAAGAGCTGTGCATTTATTTTCTTCTGATCTTCTTGGCCCTTCTGAAGATCTGAAATATCTTTCCGCAGTGGCTCCAATTCACGATGCACATCCTTGACCATCTCATTTTTAATATCTGTGAAAGTCGCCTTCAACTCATCTTTCATCGAAGAAAATTCACCTCTAAGAATTGAAATCGTAACAACCTGCTCCTCCCCCACTGCTGCGCCTCTACCGATACCTTTTGCAGCAACATGGCGTGGCGACGCTGGCGCACGAGCACGTTTTGCCCGCTCATCCACTCCAGTCACACCATCACGTTTTCCAGGAAGAGCCATATCAGCATCCCCATCCCCCATATGTTGCTGTCCTGATGTTACCACTGCTGCTGCCGCCAGTTCTCCTGCTTCCCCTTCTGCCTGCTGCTGCTGTCGAAGAAGTGCTGCCTGCTGTTCTTCAGACGTCATTTGTGGAATGGCAAGATGATTACCGACGTATCTGGTTCCTGGACGATTAAGTGTCTGAATGAAATTATCAATCTGATCAATATCCAAAGAATAACCTTCGTCTGCTCCCAAATCTGAGAAATCGTCACCGACAATGGGGTCCTCCTGAGCCTGCGCCGTCTTTCTCCTCTTGTACGCTCTGTCCAGAGCCCTGAAATCGTACTCCGAAGGGAGCCTCTTCCTCTCTGTCTCCGCCGTAACGAATACTGAAGATCAATCCACAACAATGCTCGAGAATAACACAAGCGAGAGACAAAATTGGGATGTGTGGTATACAGTTCGGGTATGTAGAGCAAAACTGAAATCCCTGACTGCACGATGCAGCTCGAGGAGCCCCCCGGCGGGCCAAGGCCGGGGGAGAGCGGGAGGTAAACTCCGCTTCCCCAACCTTCGTTACCGCCGGGAGACTCGTAGAGCTTCCTAACAACATATAATGTCGAAAAAAAATACACAGGAAAAATAGTTTCTCAGCCCAAGCAATTTCAGACCTCTCGGATGGAACAGCCAAACGCCCCCCATGCTTCTGGATTGTCTTCTGTACGAGCTCTGTAGCTCTCCTACAGCCTGAGTTACGTGCGTAAATCGACAGCACCTCTCAAGATGATTCGAACAATTCGAATAGTTTGGCAAACCTAGCTCGAGTATCAGACCGAGTTCAGACCTCTGCATGCGACAGGCGCACGCGTCTGATGTCTCTGAATCGATTTCTGTGATTACCAGCCCTGCAGCCCCCCTACAGCCCGAGTCAAGTGCAGGAAACCGACAGCACCTCTCAGGATGACTCGAACAATACGAACAGTTTGGCGGACCTAGTTCGGGCAGCAGACAGAGTTCGGAGCTCTCGATTCGAAAGGCACACGCGCCTGATGTCTCCGAATCGATTCCACTGATTACCAGCCATGCAGCCCCCCCACAGCCGAGGCAAGTGCAGAGAACGGACAGCATCTCCCAAGATGAAATTACACAGGAAAAATAGTTTCTCAGCCCAAGCAGTTTCAGACCTCTCGGATGGAACAGCCAAACGCCCCCCATGCTTCTGGATTGTCTTCTGTACGAGCTCTGTAGCTCTCCTACAGCCTGAGTTACAGGCGTAAATCGACAGCACCTCTCAAGATGATTCGAACAATTCGAATAGTTTGGCAAACCTAGCTCGAGTATCCGACCGAGTTCAGACCTCTGCATGCGACAGGCGCACGCGTCTGATGTCTCTGAATCGATTTCTGTGATTACCAGCCCTGCAGCCCCCCTACAGCCCGAGTCAAGTGCAGGAAACCGACAGCACCTCTCAGGATGACTCGAACAATACGAATAGTTTGGCGGACCTAGTTCGGGCAGCAGACAGAGTTCGGAGCTCTCGATTCGAAAGTCACACGCGCCTGATGTCTCCGAATCGATTCCACTGATTACCAGCCATGCAGCCCCCCGACAGCCGAGGCAAGTGCAGAGAACCGACAGCATCTCCCAAGATGACTCGAACAATACGAATAGTTTCGCGATTCTAGATCGGGCAGCAGACTGGGTTCGGAGCTCTGGATTCAACAGACAAGGCCACTGATGATTCTGAATCAGATTCTGTACGTATCAGCTCTGTAGCTGTCATGTAGCTCGAGTTAAGTACAGAAAACCGAGAGCGTCTGCCAAGATGATTCGAATAATACAAATAGGTTTGCGGACCTAGCTCGGCTAGCAGACCGAGTTCAGACCTCTGGGTTCAACACGCGAACGCGCCTGATCATTCTGAATCGATTAGCTGTGCTTACCAGCTCTGTAGCTGCCCTAAAGCTCGAGTTATCTTGAGAAAACCGTCACGGCGTGACAAGGTGACCCCAAACGGGCGATCCCGCCGCAGTGCTTTTTGGCAGTAAAAGGTACCCGATCGAGCTGAGATCAAGACGGCGAGCGGGAATAAGATCGAATATCACGGGAAAAAATACTAGAGCTCTAAAGAATGGTTGAATCTCGAGAACAAAATTTTCAACCGACCAAAAGTCATCAAAATGTCCGTCGAGATGTTTCTTGCCAACTAGCTCTCCAGCACCCCTGGAATTACTCTTAAGCTTCCAGCAATAACTTGCTAAGGGAAGCTCTACGAGTTATTTTCAACCGACCAAAAGTCATCAAAATGTCCGTCGAGATTTTTCTTGCCAACTAGCTCTCCAGCGCCCCGGAATTACTGGGCGCCGGCGGTAAACCGTCAACCTTTGTTACCGCCGGGGGACTCGTAGAGCTTCCTGACAGTATATAATGTGAAAAAAATCCGAGAATTTCAGCCCAAGCCAGACCTCTCAAGATGACTCTGGCAAAAAAACGAACAGTTTGGAACCCAGCTCGGGTGTCAAACCGAGTTCAGACCTCTGAATGCGACAGGCGGACGCGTCTGATGTCTGTGAATCGACTCCTGTGATTACCAGCCCTGCAGCCCCCCTACAGCCCGAGAAAAGTGCAGAAACCGACAGCAGCTCTCAGGATGACTTGAATAATACAACAGTTTCGCGGAGCTAGTTCGAGCAGCAGACCGAGCGCCGAGCTCTCGGTTCGACAGACGGACGCGCCTGATGTCTCCAAATCGATTTCTGTGACCAGCAGCACTGTAGCCATCCCCCAGCACGAGTTAAGTGCAGAAAACCGAGAGCACTTCTCAAGATGACTCGAACAACACGAACAGTTTTGCGAAACTAGCTCGGGCAGCAGGCCGAGTTCAGAGCTCTCGATTGGACAGACGAACGCGCCTGATGATTTCCAATCGATTTCTGTGACTATGAGCTCTGAAACTGCCCTACAGCTCGAGTTAAGTACAGAAAACCGAGAGCGTCTGCTACGATGACTCGAATAATACGAATAGGTTTGCGGATCTAGCTCGGCTAGCAGACCGAGTTCAGACCTCTGGATTTAACAGGCGAACGCGCCTAATCATTCTGAATCGATTAGCTGTGCTTACCAGCTCTGTAGCTGTTCTAAAGCTCGAGTTATCTTGAGAAAACCGACAGCGCGTGTCAAGATGACTCGAAACGGCCGATCCCGCCGGAGTGCTTTTTGGCAGTAAAAGGTACCCGATCGAGCTGAGATCAAGATGGCGAGCGGGAATAAGATCTAATATCACGGGAAAAAATATTAGAGCTCAAACGAATTGTTGAATTTCGAGAACAAAATTTTCAACCGACCAAAAGTCACCAAAAGGTCCGTCGAGATTTCTCTTGCCAACTAGCCCTCCAGCGCCGCGGAATTACTGGCGCCGGCGGTGAACCGTCAACCAAGTCACCGCCGGGAACCTCGTAGAGCTCTTTCCACGTGTGAGAGAGCTGGGAATCGAAAGAGAGAGCTTCTGGAGGCAATTCTCGAAAAATTCAACATTGATTTTTTTTATGTCGAAACAAAGTTGGTTCCCCCAAGTGTTTCCGTAGCAAAAATGCGCTCAGAGAGCTCATTTTAAGACGCTGAGGCTCTTATAACCTTTTACAGGTGCGAAAAATCTGAGTTCTCAAAATGAATTGTCAAATATCTTTCAAATATTTGCAAAACCACCCAAAAGTTATCACTTTGTCCTTTCTGGCCGGGTCGGCCAACTGGGCGCCGGCGGTAAACCGTCAACCTTGATTACCGCCGGGAGACTCGTAGAGCTTCCTAGCTCGACTTAAGTTGAGAAAACCGACAGCACCTACGAACATTCCGACTCATAGTGAATATTTTTTGACCTCTGAATGCGACAGGCGGACGCGTCTGATGTCTGCGAATTACTGTCATTACCAGCCCTGCAGCCACCCTGAAGCTCGAGTTTGGTGTTTGGTCAGGCTACACAGGGCGCGTGCGCCCAAGCCTAAGGGCTAGAGCCAGTTAAATCCGCCTCCTCCGCTTTGCAGAGGAAATTTCTTTAACAATGTGCTCCACACCTGTGCACAGGCGCTCGGCAGCAGATAATTCTGCCTCCGTCACGGTGGCACCTACATCAAACATGTAGGCTTCTGAGCTCACGAGTGTCCACGGGCCATTCTCTGGAGCAACTTCGATCCAGTGACCTCCTGCAGCACCCTCACTGCTCACTCCACCATCCCAACATCCTCTGATGTATTTGATGTTTGTCCTGTTCTGTTTGATATAGTCATGCTTGTAAATTCTGTAACAGTTTCCTTCTCTCGCATGGTGTGTCAGCTCATCAGCATAGGCATTGGCTTCCCTATAGATATGTTTCCAGAAATCCCTACCGTACGTCGGGCATCGTATGTTGTGTTGTTCACTCACGTCATACATGATATTTTGTATTCTGGCGATCCGTTTGGCATACCCACTGTTGTCACAGGCCCAGACTCCCCTCAACCATTGTACGACCGTTTTACTGTCTCCGCACATTTCAACAGCGATACCTTCCATCCCAGGGTCCCATATCGTAGTCTGTTCATTAATAACTGCAAGACGTCGGGCCAACTCGTCATCTGTCGGTGTCTTCGCAAACCCTCCCATCCTCCTCTCCTTACTCCTCCTCACAAACATATCCTCCACTTTGGGTATCTGTGATATGTGTTCCACAAACTCCTCCCAATCCGTCAGTACAACGCACGTGTCGTGCCACAGAAGCGACCTCCACTTTTCAAAGGGTGCATGCCAGCTGCTCGCCACGATTCGTGGTCTGCCTCTGAGCCGTCTCGTTCCCTCTCTCGACATCGTCCGACTTACTGCCGCCAGCATTTCATCCCTCTGCACCGTCCACTCCCCCGATACGTGCAACATGGAGCGCAGCGTCTGCTGCCACGATTTGCTATACACCGTGGACGGCATATGGCACTTATATTGGGATACCTCCACGGCGAATTCAAAATTGTACCTCACCACTTTCTCCACCAACGTTTTGAACCCCCCTCCTTGAACATCTCCCTGGATCTGTTGGTACTGCGATCCCTGAACTCCTCCCACGTTTCCGTCTCTTTTCTATGTAATCCCCGCATTGTGTTCAAACATCTTCCTTCAAAGCTCCTCAATATGTTCAGCACATGTTCATTACAGCTCCACCCCACACATCCCTGGCATATAATCTGTTGAACTCTGCTCTGATACCGTCTGAATTTTTCCCTCATGCTCACCGCGCGTGATCGATAGAATTTAATATCAGCATAGAAACACCGCCTGCCTGCATCGATACGGTGCCGCACTGCATGGAAATCCTTCGGGTTCGTCACAAATTTGACTCCCAGTATTTCGCACTCGCTTTTCCTCGGCAAAACCACTGCCTCACGTAATTGATAGGGTAGGCTGGGGTCTCCAGCCCGTGCACAAATATCATCTCCCAGTTCGCAAACTAATGATTGTGGCCCCTGGTTTTGTCTCAGCCCAAAAACAAGGTACTCCAGGCTCTCAATCTTCCAGTCCATACCAGCCCGTCTGAGGGCCACGGTCAACATACTCACCATATTCCTCAGCTGATTCGCCGAAGATGCCAGCAGCACCACATTGTCAGCCCATATGTAATGGTTGACCAGCGCCTGTTGTGTCCCCTCGCCTTCCAATCGTACTCCATACTGACATGCTTCCCATGATTCAGCAATAGAGGCCCAAATTGCCTCCAACACAATATTGAAGAGTACTGGGCCTTCTTTCCCTCCAGTTCGCACCGACTTGTTATACAGAATCTCTTCGCTGCACACATCCTGGAATTCAAAAACTGCTGTGTTTCCAATCATAGGCTCCACAATTGCAATAATCAGATCTGTTGGGTATCTCAGATGTTCCATCGCGCGGATCACCATCGAGACAGTGACATGATCAAACGCTTTCTTTATATCCATTATTCCCATATGTACCGACTCGCCTTTTCCCCAGAGAGTGGCATGACGTGTCATGTGCAGCAAAGGGGCCGTCATGTGATGAACTTTGTGACTCTTCTGGAATCCATATGTCGCCAGTTTTTTGATATGTCCATGTTCCTCCACAAGAATAAGAAGGCACGCCATGTACCACTTGCTCATAACACTCAACAGCGATATTGCACGAGTTAAGTGCAGAAAAGAAAAGTGCAGAAAACCGACGGCACCTCGATATCTTCAAAATCGATTCCTTAAGATGACTCGAAAAGCACGAATAGTTTCGCGAACCTAGCTCGGGCAGGAGACCGAATTTAGACCTCCAGATAGAACAGACGAACGCGCCCAATGATTCGCAATCGATTTCTGTGAGAATGAGCTCCGTAGCTGATAAGATGACTCGAATAATACGAATAGGTTTACGAATACGATACGATGACTCGGCTAACAGACCTAGTTCAGACCTCTAGATTCAACAGGCGAACACGCCTAATCATTCCACATCGATTAGCTGTGCTTACCAGCTCTGTAGCTGTCCTAAAGCTCGAGTTATGTTCAGAAAACCGTCAGCGCGTATCAAGATGACTCGAAACGGCCGATCCCGCCACAGTGCTTTTCGATAGTAATATTCATCCAATCGAGCTGATATCAAGACGGCGAGCGGGAATAAGATCGAATATTACAGGAAAAAATACTAGAGCTCTAACGAATGTTCAAATTTCGAGAACAAAATTTTCAACCGACCAAAAGTCAGCAAAAGTTCCGTCGAGATTTATCTTGCCAACTAGCTCTCCAGCGCGCCGGAATTACTGGGCGCCGGCGGTAAACCGTCAACCTTGGTTACCGCCGGAAGACTCGTAGAGCTTCCTAGCTCGACTAAGTTGAGAAAGCCGACAGCACCTACCAACATTCCGACTTATAGTGAATATTTTTTGACCTCTGAATGCGACAGGCGGACGCGTCTGATGTCTGCGAATCGACTCCTGTCATTACCAGCCCTGCAGCCCCCCTACAGCCCGAGTTAAGTGCAGAAAACCGACAGCACCTCTCAGGATGACTCGAACAATACATTAGTTTTGCAGACCTATTCGGGCAGCAGACCGAGTTCCGAGCTCTGGATTCGACCGGCGGACGCGCCTGATGTCTTCAAATCGATTCCTGTGCCCCCTTCAGCGCGTGTTGAGTGAAGAAAACCAAGAGCACTTCTCAAGATGGCTCGACCAATACGAATAGATTCGCGATTCTAGATCGGGCAGCAGACCGAGTTCAGAGCTCTGGATTGGACAGACAAACGCAACTGATGATTGTGAATTGATTTCTGTAAATATCAGCTCTGTAGCTGTCCTACAGCTCGAGTTAAGTGCAGAAAACCAAGAGTTCCTGTCAAGAGGACTCAAATAATACAAATAGGTTTGCGGACCTAGCTCGGCTAAGAGATCGAGTTCAGACCTCTCGATTGAACAGGCGAACGTGCCTAATCATTCTACATCGATTAGCTGTGCTTATTAGCTCTGTAGATGTCCTAAAGCTCGAGTTATGTTCAGAAAACTGTCAGCGCGTATCAAGATGACTCAAAACGGCCGATCCCGCCACACTGCTTTTCGATAGTAATATTCACCCGATCGAGCTAAGATCAAGATGGCGAGCGGGAATAAGATCGAATATCACGGGAAAAAATACTAGAGCTCCAACGAATTTTTGAATTTCGAGAACAAAATTTTCAACCGACCAAAAGTCAGCAAAAGTTCCGTCGAGATTTTTCTTGCCAACTAGCTCTCCAGCGCGCCGGAACTGGGAGCCCGCGGTAAACCGTCAACCAGGTTTTTTGCGGACTTTGCGGTCGACTGTGCAGGCTTTCCAGCCTAGTCGGAAGCAGTAAAGGGCGGACGACAACCCGCGGCATGACAAGAGACGTATGCTCATCGTCAAAAGAAGAATAAATTAATGAGATCAAATACAATCGAACCTCTTTGAGGCAACCGTAATTCTCAATCAACAAGCACGTCGAAACAATCAAGAAAATGAATGAAACCTGTCTCTGAATCCGTCTCACTGAATAAGCACGTGAGCCTCGTAGAGCTCTTTTCTTGCACGGCGCTGCTTCTAATATGCGGCAGGAGCTTTTCTGATACGCGAGATGAAAACTGGAAAAAATAAGTTTTTTAGTTGTGACCGAGCGACGGTTCCGCCAAGTGTTTTGGTAGAAAAACTGCAGCTACGGACCTGAGAATTCATTAGCAGACGCGAAATAACCCACTACAGGTGCGAAAAAAACCGGTTCTCAAAACGAATGTTCAATGGGCGCCGGCGGTAAACCGTCAACCTTTGTTACCGCCGGGGGACTCGTAGAGCTTCCTGACAACATGTAATGTCGAAAGAAATTGCACAGAAAAATAAAAATTGTCAGCCCAGGCAATTTGAGACCTCTCAGATGCAACAGCCGAACGCCCCCGATGCTTCTAGATTGTCTTCTGTACGAGCTCTGTAGCTCTCCTTCAGCCCGAGTTACGTGCGTAAATCGACAGCACCTCTCAAGATGACTCGAACAATACGAATAGTTTGGCAAACCTAGTTCGAGTATCAAACCGAGTTCAGACCTCTGCATGCGACAGGCGGACGCGTCTGATATCTCTCAACCGATCGTGATTACCAGCCCTGCAGCCCCCCCCTGCAGCCGAGTTAAGTGCAGGAAACCGACAGCACCTCTCAAGATGACTCGAATAATACGAATAGTTTCGCGGATCTAGTTCAGGCAACAGACCGAGTTCGGAGCTCTGGATTCCGCAGACGAACGCGCCTGATGTCTCCGAATCGATTCCAGTGATTACCAGCCATGCAGCCCCCATAAAGCCCGACTTAAGTGCAGAGAACCGACAGCATCTCGCAAGCGACTCGAACAATACGAATAGTTTCGCGATTCTAGATCGGGCAGCAGACCGCGTTCAGAACTCTGGATTCAACAGACAACGGCCACTGATAATTCTGAATCAGATTCTGTACGCATCAGCTCTTTAGCTGTCATGTAGCTCGAGTTAAGTGCAGAAAACCGAGAGCGCCTGTCAAGATGACTCGAATGATACGAATAGGTTTACGCACCTAGCTCGGCTAGCAGACCGAATTCAGACCTCTGGCTTCAACAGGCGAACGCGCCTGATCATAGTGAATCGATTAGCTGTGCTTACCAGCTCTTTAGCTGTCCTGAAGCTCGAGTTATCTTGAGAAAACCGACACCGCGTGACTAGATGACTCGAAACGGCCGACCCCGCCCGTGTGCTTTTTGACAGTAAAAGGTGCCCGATCGAGCTGAGATCAAGATGGCGAGCGGAAATAAGATCGAATACGACGGGAAAAAATACTGGAGCTCAAACGAATTGTTGAATTTCGAGAACAAAATTTTCAACCGACTACAAGTCAGCAAAAGGTCCGTCGAGATTTTTCTTGCCAACTAGCTCTCCGGCGCCCTGGAATTACTCTTAAGCTTCCAGCAGTAACTTGCTAAGGGAAGCTCTACGAGTTAATCTCTCACAAAGTTCGTCCAACCGAGCCAACTGGGCGCCGGCGGTAAACCGTCAACCTTTGTTACCGCCGGGGGACTCGTAGAGCTTCCTGACAACATATAATGTCGAAATAAATTGCACAGAAAAAAAATTGTCAGCCCAGGCAATTTGAGACCTCTCAGATGCAACAGCCGAACGCCCCCGATGCTTCTAGATTGTCTTCTGTACGAGCTCTGTAGCTCTCCTACAGCCCGAGTTACGTGCGTAAATCGACAGCACCTCTCAAGATGACTCGAACAATACGAATAGTTTGGCAAACCTAGTTCGAGTATCAGACCGAGTTCAGACCTCTGCATGCGACAGGCGGACGCGTCTGATGTCTCTCAATCGATCCCTGTGATTACCAGCCCCGCACCCCCCCTGCAGCCGAGTTAAGTGCAGGAAACCGACAGCACCTCTCAGGATCACTCGAACAATACGAACAGTTTCGCAGACCTAGTTCGGGTGCGTCTGATGTCTCCGAATCGATTCCAGTGATTACCAGCCATGCAGCCCCCCTACAGCCCGAGTTAAGTGCAGAGAACCGACAGCATCTCGCAAGCGACTCGAACAATACGAATAGTTTCGCGATTCTAGTTCCGGCATCAGACCGAGTTCAGAGCTCTGTATTCAAGAGACAACGGCCACTGATGATTCTGAATCAGATTCTGTACGTATGAGCTCTGTAGCTGTCCTGTAGCTCGAGTTGAGTACAGAAAACTGAGAGCGCCTGTCAAGATGACTCGAATAATACGAATAGGTTTGCGCACCTGGCTCGCCTAGCAGACCGAGTTCAGACCTCTGGGTTCAACAGGCGAACGCGCCTGGTCATTCTGAATCGATTGGCTGTGCTTACCAGCTCTCAAGCTGTCCTGAAGCTCGAGTTATCTTGAGAAAACCGACACCGCGTGACTAGATGACTCGAAACGGCCGATCCCGCCCGTGTGCTTTTTGGCAGTAAAAGGTACCCGATCGAGCTGAGATCAAGATGGCGAACGGGAATAAGATCGAATATGACGGGAAAAAATACTAGAGCTCAAACAAATTGTTGAATTTCGAGAACAAAATTTTCAACCGACCAAAAGTCAGCAAAAGGTCCGTCGAGATTTCTCTTGCCAACTAGCTCTCCAGCGCCCCGGAATTACTCTTAAGCTTCCAGCAATAACTTGCTGAGGGAAGCTCTACGAGTTAAGTTCGCACATTGTCCGTCGGGGCCGGGTCGGCGAACTAGCTGCACCCCGCGCCCGAATTCCTCTACCTCATCGATGCCGAAGAGCTCTACGAGGTATTACTCTTAAGCTTCCAGCAACTAGCTTAGGAAAGCTCTACGAGTTACTCTTAAGCTTCCAGCAACTCGCTAAGGGAAGCTCTACGAGTCACTAGCTCCACCCCGCGCCGGAATTCCTCTAGCTCATCGATAACGAAGAGCTCTACGAGGTACTCTTAAGCTTCTAGCCATAACTTGCTAAGGGAAGCTCTACGAGTTACTCTTAAGCTTCCAGCAATGACTTGCTAAGGGAAGCTCTACGAGTTCTCACCAACCCTGCAGCCCCCTTACAGCTCGAGTTAGGTTCCCGGAGAGCTCTCTGAGAGCTTGAGGGTTTAGATTAGAAGCCGGACGGTGGTGGTGCCCGCCAGCAGTCCATCTCCGCCGCTCCAGAATCCCCGCAGCAGCTCGCCTGACCCGGCAGCTGGTCCGGGAGAGCTTCTGGCAAGCGTCCACGCGTGCCTGCACCAGACCGAGTTCCGAGCTCGGTTCGGCAGGCGGACGCGCCTGATGTCTCTGAATCGATTTCTGTAAGTGCGAGCCCTCTAGCCCCTCTACAGCTCGAGTTAAGTGCAAAAAACTGTCAGCATCTCTCAAGATGACTCCAACAACACGAATAGTAACTCGTAGAGCTTCCCTTAGCAAGTTATTGCTGGAAGCTTAAGAGTAATTCCGGGGCGCTGGAGAGCTAGTTGGCAAGAAAAATCTCGACGGACCTTTTGCTGACTTTTGGTCGGTTGAAAATTTCGTTCTCAAAATTTGAACATTCGTTAGAGCTCTAGTATTTTTTCCCGTGATATTAGATCTTATTCCCGCTCGCCTTCTTGATCTCAGCTCGATCGGGTACCTTTTACTGCCAAAAAGCAGGCAGGCGGGATCGCCCGTTTCGGGTCATCTTGTCACGCGGTGACGGTTTTCTTAAGATAACTCGAGCTTTAGGACAGCTACAGAGCTGATGAGCACAGCTAATCGATTCAGAATGATCAGGCGCGTTCGCCTGTTGAACCCAGAGGTCTGAACTCGGTCTGCTAGCCGAGCTAGGTCCGCAAACCTATTCGTATTATTCGAGTCATCTTGACAGACGCTCTCGGTTTTCTGTACTTAACTCGAGCTACAGGACAGCTACAGAGCTGATACGTACAGAATCTGATTCAGAATCATCAGTGGCCGTTGTCTGTTGAATCCAGAGCTCTGAACTCGGTCTGCTGCCCGATCTAGAATCGCGAAACTACTCGTATTGTTCGAGTCATCTTGAGAGATGCTGTCGGTTCTCTGCACTTTACTCGGGCTGTAGGGGGGCTGCATGGCTGGTAATCACTGGAATCGATTCGGAGACATCAGGCGCGTCCGCCTTTCGAATCCAGAGCTCTGAACTCTGTCTGGCGAACTATTCGTATTGTTCGAGTCATCCTGAGAGGTGCTGTCGGTTTCCTGCACTTAACTCGGGCTGTAGGGGGGGTTGCAGGGCTGGTAATCACAGCAATCGATTCAGAGACATCAGACGCGTCCGCCTGTCGCATGCAGAGATCTGAACTCGGTCTGATACTCGAGCTAGGTTTGCCAAACTATTCGAATTGCTCGAGTCATCTTGAGAGGTGCTGTCGATACCTCGTAGAGCTCTTCGGCATCGATGAGCTAGAGGAATTCCGGCACGGGGTGGAGCAAGTTGGCCCACCCGGCCGAGGCGGACAATGTGGTAACTTTTGGGTGGTTGTCCGAATATTTGAAAGATATTTGACCATTTATTTTGAGAAAGCAGATTTTTCGCACCTGTAGTGGGTTAAGGCGCGCCTGCCAGTGAAGTTTTCGGGTCCGTAGCTGTAGCATTACTATCAAAACACTCGGGGAATCAACGTTGGATAAAAACAGAAAAACGTGATTTATCGAGTTTCTCAGCTCTTGCTCTAGACGCTTCCTTCATGCTTACCGATGAGCGCCGTGTGAGAAAAGAGCTCTACGAGGGCCCCGGCGGTAACCTGGTTGACGGTTTACCGCCGGTTTCCATTTACGCACGCAACTCGGGCTGTAGAAGAGCTACAGAGCTCGTACAGAAGACAATCCAGAAGCATCGGGGGCGTTCGGCTGTTGCATCCGCGAGGTTTCAAATTGCTTCGGCTGAAAAACTATTTTTTCAGTGTAATTTTCTTCGAGATTGTATGTTGTCAGGAAGCTCTACGAGTCCCCCGGCGGTAAGGAAGGTTGACGGTTTACCGCCGGCGCCCAGTTTTGCGGACCTGGCTCGGGCAACAGACCGATTTCAGAACTCTAGATGGAACAGACAAACGCGCCTGATGATTTGCAATCGATTTCTGTGAGATTGAGCTCTGTAGCTTTCCTACGGCTCGAGTTAAATACAAAATACCGACAACGCGTATGAAGATTACTCGAAACAGCTGATCCCGCCGCGATGCTTTTTTACAGAAATATTTATCCGATCGAGCTCAGATTGAGATGACGAGCGGAAATAAGATCGAATATCACGGAAAAAATACTAGAGCTCAAACGAATTGCTCAATTCCGAGAAACCTCGTAGAGCTCCTTGCAGGCGTAAGAGTGCCAAGATGCGAAGCAGACAGCTTCTCAGGTTGCTCCAAGTGTTTTGATAGTAAAAGAGCGCCTACGGAGCTCATACTGGCACGGGCGGTGAACGGTCAACCTGGTCAGCCGGGAAGCTCGTAGAGCTTCTTCCACGCGTAAGAAAGCTCAGAGTCGAAATAGAGAGCTCTGGAAGCATTTCGAAAAGGGTAAAAAATGATTTGTTCGCGTCGACATTAATATGGTTGCTCCAAGTGTTTTGTGTAAAAGAGCGGCTGCGGAGCTCATACTAGACAGAGAGGCCCTCATAGTTGTTTACAGGTGGAAAAAAATCTACTTTCTCGGAATGAATTGTGAAATATATATATATATATGTATATATATATATATATATATATATATATATATATATATATATTATAATATAAAAAAAAAAAAAAAAAAAACAAAAAAAAAAAAAAAAAAAAAAAAAAAAAAAAAAAAAAAAAAAAAAAAAAAAAAAAAAAAAAAAAAAAAAAAAAAAAAAAAAAAAAAAAAAAAAAACGTTGTCCTTTCTGGCCGGGTCGACCAACTGGGCGCCGGCGGTAAACCGTCAACCTTTCTTACCGCCGGGGGACTCGTAGAGCTCCTGACAACATATAATGTCGAACAAAAATTGCAGAGACAAAATAGTTGTTCAGCCCAAGCAATTTCAGACCTCTCCTGCATGCGACAGGCGGGCGCGTCTGATGTCTCTGAATCCATTCCTGTGATTACCAGCCCTGCAGCCCCCCCCTACAGCCCGAGTTAAGTGCAGGGAACCGACAGCACCTCTCAGGATGACTCGAACAATACGAACAGTTTCGCGGACCTAGTTTCGGCAGCAGACAGAGTTCGGAGTCTGAGTTCGAAAGGCGAACGCGTCTGATGTCTCCGAATCGATTCCAGTGATACCCAGCCATGCAGCCCCCTACAGCCCGAGTTAAGTGCAGAGAACCGACAGCATCTCTCAAGATGACTCGAACAATACGAATAGTCTCGCGATTCTAGATCTGGCAGGAGACCAAGCTCAGAGCTCTGGATTCAACAGACAGCGACCACTGATGATTCTGAATCATATTCTGTACGTATCAGCTTTGTAGCTGTCCTGTGGCATGACTTGAATAATACGAACAGGTTTGCGCACCTAGCTCGGCTAGCAGACCGAGTTCAGACCTTTCGGTTCAACAGACGAACGCGCCTCATGATTCCGGATCGATTAGCTGTGCTTACCAGCTCTGTAGCTGTCCTGAAGCTCGAGTTATCTTGAAAAAACCGTCACCGCCTATCAAGATAACTCGAAACGGCCGATCCCGCCTGCCTGCTTTTTGGCAGTAAAAGCTACCCGATCGAGCTGAGATCAACATGGCGAGCGGGAATAAGATCGAATATCATGGGAAAAAATACTAGAGCTCAAACGAATTGTCAAATTTCGAGAACAAAATTTTCAACCGACCAAAAGTCAGCAAAAGGTCCGTCGAGATTTTTCTTGCCAACTAGCTCTCCAGCGCCCCGGAACTGGCGCCGGCGGTGAACCGTCAACCTGGTCACCGCCGGAAACCTCGTAGAGCTCCTTGCATCCGTGAGAAAACTCAGGATCAAAGCGAGAGCTTCTGGGAGCTTTACTACAAAAACTTCAAGTTGAGATTTGTCGGAGACAACATGAAGTCGGTTCCTCCAAGTGAACTGGTACTGAACATGGCTCTAGAGGGCTGAGCTGCTCAGGGAACAAAGTTTATACGTCAATGCTCGGAGTAAAAATCTGCTTTCTCAAAATGAATTGTCAAACTGGGCGCCGGCGGTAAACCGTCAACCTTGGTTACCGCCGGGAGACTCGTAGAGCTTCCTAGCTCGACTTAAGTTGAGAAAACCGACAGCACCTACCAACATTCCGACTCATAGTGAACATTTTTTGATCTCTGAATGCGACAGGCGAACGCGTCTGATGTCTCTGAATCGATTCCTGCGATTACCAGCCCTGCAGCCCCCTACAGCCCGAGTTAAGTGCAGGAAACCGACAGCACCTCTCAGGATGACTCGAACAATGCAGTAGTTTCGCAGACCTAATTCGGCAGCAGACCGAGTTCCGAGCTCTGGATTCGACAGGCAAGCGCGCCTGATGTCTTTAAATCGATTCCTGTGACCACCAGCACTTTAGCCCCCGTCAGCGCGAGTTCAGTGAAGAAAACCGAGAGCACTTCTCAAGATGATACGACACATACAAATAGTTTCGCGAATCTGGATCGGGCAGCAGACCGAGTGGAGAGCTCTGGATTCGACAGACAAACGCAACTGATGATCCTGAATCGGTGTCTGTAAATATCAGCTCTGTAGCTGTCCTACAGCTCGAGTTAAGTACAGAGAACCGAGAGCGCTTGTCAAGATGACTCGAATAATACGAATAGGTTTGCGGACCTAGCTCGGCTAACAGATCGAGTTCAGAACTCTGGAGTCAACAGGTGAACGCGCCTAATCATTCTACATCGATTAGCTGTGCTTACCAGCTCTATAGCTGTCCTAAAGCTCGAGTTATCTCGAGAAAACCGTCAGCGCGTATCAAGATGACTCGAAACGGCTGATCCCGCCACAGTGCTTTTCGACAGTAATATTCACCCGATCGAGCTGAGATCAAGATGGCGAGCGGGAATGAGATCGAATATCACGGGAAAAAATACTAGAGCTCAAACGAATTGTTGAATTTCGAGAACAAAATTTTCAACCGACCAAAAGTCACCAAAAGTTCCGTCGAGATTTTTCTTGCAAACTAGCTCTCCAGCGCGCCGGAATTACTCTTAGCTTCCAGCAATTACTTGCTAAGGGAAGCTCTACGAGTTATACCTTTCAAATTGTTCCCAAACCACCCAAAAGTTGCCACACTGGGCGCCGGCGGTAAACCGTCAACCTTTCTCTCGTAGAGCTTTCTGACATTATATCATGTCGAAAAAATTGCAGAGAACGAATAGTTTTTCAGCCCAAGCGATGTCAGACCTCTCGATGCAACAGCCGAACGCCTCCCGATGCTTCTGGATTGTCTTCTGTACGAGCTCTGTAGCTCTCCTACAGCCCCAGTTACGTGCGTCAATCGACAGCATCTCTCAAGATGACTCGAACAAAACGAACAGTTTGGCAAACCCAGCTCGAGTATCAGACCCAGTTCAGACCTCTAAATGCGACAGGCGGACGCGTCTGATGTGTCCGAGTTAAGTGTAGAAAGCCGACAGCATCTTTCAGGATGACTCGAACAATACGAACAGTTTCGCGGACCGAGTTCGGGCAGGAGACCGAGTTCCGAGCTCTGGATTCCACAGGCGGACGCGTCTGATGTCTCCAAATCGATTGCTGTCACCACCAGCACTCTAGCCTCCCTACAGCCCAAGTTAATAGCAGAAAACCGACAGCACCTCTCAAGGTGACTCGAACAATACGAACAGTTTCGCGATTATGGATCGGGCAGCAGACCGAGTTCAGAGCTCTGGATTCAACAGACAAACGCGACTGATGATTCTGAATCGGTTTCTGTAAGTATCAGCTCTGTAGCTGTCCAATAGCTCGAGTTAAGTACAGAAAACCGAAAGCGCCTGTCAAGATGACTCGAATAATACGAATAGGTTTGCGGACCTAGCTCGGCTAGCAGACCGAGTTCAGACCTCTGGGGTCAACAGGCGAACGCGCCTGATCATTCTGCATCGATTAGCTGTGCTCACCAGCTCTGTAGCTGCCCTCAAGCTCGAGTTATCTAATAAAACCGACAGCGCGTATCAAGATGACTCGAAACGGCCGATTCTGCCTGCCTGCTTTTTGGCAGTAAAAGTCACCCGATCGAGCTGAGATCAAGATGGTCAGCGGGAATAAGATCGAATATCACGGGAAACAATGCTAGAGCTCTAACGAATGGTTGAATTTCGAGAACAAAATTTTCAGCCGACCAAAAGTCGGCAAAAGTTCCGTCGAGATTTTTCTTGCCAACTAGCTCTCCAGCGCGCCGGAATTACTCTTAGCTTCCAGCAATCACTTGCTAAGGGAAGCTCTACGAGTGATTGTCCGCCTCGGCCGGCTGGGCCAGCTAGCTCCAGCCTGCGCCGGAATTCCTCTAGCTCATCGATGCCGAAGAGCTCTACGAGGTATTACTCTTAGCCTCCAGCAATAACTGGGATCCGGCGGTAAACAGTCAACCAGGTCACCGCCGAAAGCCTCGTAGAGCTCTATTCTGGCGCGGCGCTGCTCGAAGCACACGAAAGAAGCTTTCTGAAGCGTGAAGAAGAAATATCGGAGATATGTTTTTTAAGTTTTGCATCTTCGCTTCGTCGACCTTACCAGACCGAGTTCGGACCTCTCGATGCGAGAAAAATCGCGCCAGGTGATACTGAGTCGGTTTATATGCGCGCCAGCTCTGTAGCTCTTCTAAATCTTCAGTTAAAGGAAACACTCGTCAAAACGATTATATATTACACATAGTTTTGCGGGCCTAGCTCGAGCAGTAGACCGAGTTCAGACCTCTCGATGGGACAGACGAACGCGTCTGATGATTCTGAATCTGTAAGAATCAGCTCTGTAGCTGTTCTAAATCTCGAGTTAAGTACAGAAAACTGTCAACGCGTGTCAAGATGACTCGAAACGGCCGACGGTTCCCTCAAGTCTTTTGATTGTAATATTACAGCTACAGACCTGGGAATTTAACTGGCAGACACGGCATAACCCGCTACAGGTGGGAAAAATACCTGTTTGTAAAACGAATTTTCAAATTTTGCACAAAGATAGAATAACCGACCCCAAGTCGTCACATTGTCTCTGAAGGTCGGGTCGGCCAACTGGGCGCCGGCGGTAAACCGTCAACCTTTCTTACCGCCGGGGGACTCGTAGAGCTTCCTGACGATATATAATGCGGAAGAGAATTCCAGAGAACGACTAGTTTTTCAGCCCAAGCGATTATAGACCTCTCAAGATGACGCTAACAAAACAAACGAATAGTTATCCAATCGAGCTCGAGTATGAAACCGAGTTCAGACCTCTGAATGCGACAGGCGGACGCGTCTGATGTCTGCGGATCGATTCCTGTGATTACCAGCTCTGCAGCCCCCCATACAGCCTGAGTTAAGTGCAGAAAACCGAGAGTACCTCTCAGGATGACTCGAATAATACAACAGTTTCGCGGATCTCGTTCGAGCAGCAGACCGAGTTCCGAGCTCTCGGTTCGACGAACGGACACGCCTGATGTCTCGAAATCGATTCCTGTGACCAGCAGCACTGTAGCCCTCCCCCAGCACGATTTCAGTACAGAAAACCGAGAGCACTTCTCAAGATGACACGAACAGTACCAATAGGTTTGCGAACCTAGCTCGGAGAGCAGGCCGAGTTCCGAGCTCTCGATTCAAGAGACGGACGCGCCTGATAATTCTCAATCGATGTCTGTGATTATCAGCTCTGTGGCTGCCCTACAGATCGAGTTAAGTACGAAACACCGAGAGCGTCTGCTACAATGACTCGAATAATACGAATAGGTTTGCGACCCTAGCTCGGCTAGCAGACCGAGTTCAGACCTCTGGATTCAACAGACGAGCGCGCCTGATCATTCTGAATGTATAAGCTGTCTGACCAGCTCTGTAGTTGTCCTGAAGCTCGAGTTATTTTGAGAAAACCGAGAGCGCGTATCAAGATGACTCGAAACGTCCGTTCCCGCCCGCCTGCTTTTTGGCCTTCAAAATTACCCGATCGAGCTCAGATCAAGATGGCGAGCGGGAATAAGATCGAATATCATGGTAAGAAAAACTAGAGCTCAAACGAATGTTCAAATTTTGAGAACAAAATTTTCAACCGACCAAAAGTCAGCAAAAGGTCAGTCGAGATTTTTCTTGCCAACTAGCTCTCCAGCTCTCCGGGATTACTGGGCGCCGGCGTTAAACCGTCAACCTTTCTTACCGCCGGGGGACTCGTAGAGCTTCCTGACAATATATAGTGTAGAGAAAAACTCCAGAGAACGACTATTTTGTCAGCCCAGCCGATTTCAGACCTCTCAAGATGACCCTAACAAAAGAACAAACAGTTTCGCAACCCAGTTCGAGCATCAAACCGATTTTGCGAGCAAAATTTTCAACCGACTAAAAGTCAGCGAAAAGGTTTGTCGAGATTTTTCTTCCTTACTAGCTCTCCAGCTCCCCGGAATTCCTGGGCGCCGGCGGTAAACCGTCAACCTTTCTTACCGCCGGGAGACTCGTAGAGCTTCCTGACAATATATAATATGAGGAAGAATTTCATAGAACGACTAGTTTTTCAGCCCAAGCAATTATAGACCTCTTCAGATGACCATAATAAAACAAACGAACAGTTTTCCAATCGAGCTCGAGTATGAAACCGAGTTCAGACCTCTGAATGCGACAGGCGGACGCGTCTGATGTCTGCGGATCGATTACTGTGATTACTAGCTCAGTATCTCGAGCAGCAGACCGAGTTCCGGCTCGCGATTCGACGAACAGACGCGCCTGATGTCTCGAAATCGATTCCTTTGACCAGCAGCACTGTAGCCCTCCCCCAGCACGATCTAAGTACAGAAAACCGAGAGTACTTCTCAAGACTGGGCGCCGGCGGTAAACCGTCAACCTGGTTACCGCCGGGGACCTCGTAGAGCTCCTAGCCACGCGTCATAAGTCCACGCGTATCTCTGGAGTGCGCACGGTGAAATGTTTCCAATAATAAAATGGACACATACATGTACGAGTTGCACTGCGTCTTTCAGCGCGCGAGAGCGATGCTGCCGCGGCAGCGAACATGTAGGTAGACATGTACAGATGGACAAGCATGCGAAAAAACGATCGACGTCAGCAGGCGCGGCAACGCACCGGGCACGAGCGCGCGCACGCACATGCGCGCGCACGCGAATATATACAAAATCTCACGCGGGCACGCACTCACAACCACGCGCGCTCACTCGCGCGCGGGCACCCCCTCACGCACACACACACACACACACACGCACACCCACACACACACACGCACACAAACACACACACACACACACACACACGCACCAACAGAAAATCACACACACACACACGCACACACACGCGCGCGCATACAGACACGAACACAGACACAGACACAGACGCACCCGCACGCACACGCACACACACACACAGACGCGGCCACGCACACGCACACACACACACACACACCTGCCTGCCAGACACACACACACACAAACGCAAACATCTACAGATACAGACGGACCGACGCCTTCGCACTCACAAACCGACCCCCCGCTGCACAGCGCTCTCACTCCCCCGCGAAATCCTTGCGCCCCCGCGCACCCCGCCACCCCCCATTTCCGCCGGCGCTCCGGAGGGGGGAGGCACCGCCCCATGTCGGGGCCGGCCCTCCCTCCACTCCATCCACTCCGCCCTCGCGGAGCGCTGGAGGGGGGGGATGGGGGGGGGGGGGGGCGCGGGCGGCGCCTGCACCGCGCGCGCACACACGCACGCAAACGCACACACACACACACACATACACACACACGCACGCACACACGCACACACACACACACACAAACAGACAAACGCAGACACAGCCACACACACACACACACACACACACGCGCCCCCACACACACCACCTGCCAGACACGCACACGCACACGCACACACACACGCACACAGACACACACACACACACACACATCCACAGACACGGACACACTGACGACGTCGCACTTACACACCCATCCCCACACTGGTCAGCGCTCTCCGCCCCCGCCACCCCCCTGCCGCCCCTGCGCGCCCCGCCCCCCCTGCTCTTCCCGCCGGCGCTCCGGAGGGGGGAGGCACCGCCCCATGTCGGGGCCGGCCCTCCCTCCACTCCATCCACTCCGCCCTCGCGGAGCGCCGGAGGAAAGGGCGGAGGGGGAGGGAAGGAGGCGGGCGCAGGCGGCGCCAGCACCGTGCGCGCACGCACACACACACACACGCACACACGCACACCCACGCACACACAAGCACACACACACGCACACACACGCACACACACACACGCGCACACGCACCCGAACACACACAAACACATACGCACACACGCAAGCAAGCACATGCGCATACACGCACACGTAAACACGCACACACACACACACACACACCTATATATACATGCACATACACGCAAACATAAACACACCCGCACACACACACACACACACACGGACGCGCATAAACACACAAACACACATACCCACACGCACAAACACACACACACACATACACGCACACACATGCACACAGACGCACACATACACACGCACACCCACGCACGCACACACACACACATACGCAAACACACACACACACACACACACACGCACACGCACCCGAAGACACACACACACACACACGCAAGCACATGCGCATACACGCACACGTAAACAAGCACAGACACACATGCACATACACGCAAACATAAACACACACGCACACACACAGACGCGCACAAGCACACTCACACACACATACACACACGCACAGACACACGCTCTCACACACACACACACACACACACACACACACACACACGTCCACACAATCCTCCTGCGCGCACGCACACACACACGCACACACACACACATACACACACAGCCACGGAGAGACGCACGCACACACACACAAACAAACGCACAAACACACCGACAGAGCGAGTTGCAAACAACCACGCGCGCACACAAAGCACACGAACACACACACACACACCGGCCACACACACACGCACGCACACACCCACAACCACGCCCACACACACGCACACACACGAACACACACACACACACACACACAAACAGAAAATACACACGCACACACACACACACACACACACACACACGCACACGCACGCACACGCACGCACACCCGCACACAGACAGCCAATCACAGCCAGAACGAAAACATTTGCACAAGCCCTCGCGCGAGCGAGCACGCAAAAGACGCACGCGCGAACGCGCAAACAAGCTGCCGCACACGCGCGCGCACATTCAAAATGCAAAATGAAATGCTCTCCCCATGCGCACGCACAGGCACGCACACAGACGGAAAGACAAACGCGAACAAGACACACTCCAGGTGCAGGCTAAAACGGTAATCACACGCAACCTGCCACGCAGGCACTCACAGACACACACACACACACACGCCGACCACACCCTCTCACTCTTTCACACACACAAACTCCCACACACGCGGAGACGCACACATGCACACGGACGCCGACACGTACAAACACACAAGCCGCCCCACACCCCACCCCAATACACGAAAACACATGTGCACGCGGACGCACGCACAGTGACTGAGAGACACACACATACACACAGAAAGGCACACTCGAAATGCACCCTACATCAGTGACCACAAACCTACGGCCACGCACGCACACACGCACACACAGACACACACACACACACACACGCAGCCACACGCACACACCCAAAACCCCCTCAGCAACACACGCACGCACCCAGCACACAAACACACACGCACACACATAAACACACGCACACACACACACACGCACAAACGCAAACACACCCGCACACATACGCACGCACGCGAACACACGCACACACACACACACACACACACACCGTGTAAAGCACCGACCAGACGCCAGCGCCCACAAGCCGAACACGCGCGCGCGCTCACGCCAACACGCCACCGACTGCCACACCCAACGCACATTCAAGATGCAAACGTGACGTCCGCACATATCGCACGCCGCGCGCGCAAGCACGCACCCGCACACACACACAGACACAAAGACACGCAGAAACAAGGATACACAGACACACAGAAAACCAGTCACAAGGACACACAGACACCCAGACACGCAGACACTCAGAGACACAGACACACGGACGCACAAACACACAGACATACAGACACACAGACACGGACACACGGACACACGGACACAAAAGACACACGGACATACAGACACACAGACACACTGACACACAGACACACAGACACACAGACACATAGAAAAGCAGACACACGGACACACAGACAAACAGACACACAGACATACAGATACATAGACACACAGACACACAGACACACGGACACACGGATACACTGACACCAACACACAGACACACAGACACACCATCACCAACACACAAAGACTGACAGACACACAGACACGCAGACACACAGTCACACAGACACACGGACACACACAGGGACACACAGGGACACACAGACACACAGACACACAGACACACAGACACACAGACACATACACACACAGACAAACTAACACACTGACACACTGACACACAGAAACACAGACACACAGACACACTCACACACGGACACACAGACACACAGGCAACCGGACACACAGATACACAGACACACAACCACACGGACACAAAGAAAGACAGAAAAAAACGACACACAAGCACAGGGACACACAGACACACAGACACGCAGACACACAGACTCAGAGACCCACAGACACACAGACACACGGACACTCAGACGCACAGACACACAGACATACAGACACACAGACACAAGGAAAGACAGAAATACAGAAAACCAGGCTCACAGACTCACAGACAAACGGACACACAAACACACAAGGACACACAGGCACCCAGACACGCAGACACTCAGACACACAGACACGCGGACACACAAACGCACAGGCATACAGACACAGAGACACGGACACACGGACACACGGTCACAAAAGACACACGGACATACAGACACACAGACACACTGACACACAGACACACAGACACACAGACACACAGACACACAGACACACAGACCAGCGGGACACACGGGACACACAGACACACAGACACACAGACATCAGACACATAGACACAGACACACAGAGCCCACGGACACACGGACCACTGACACCAAACACACAGACACACAGAAGCACGGACCACGGACCACTGCACCAACACCAGAGCACACAAGGACAACACCAACACCAACACACAAAGACTGACAGACACAGACACACAGACACACGGACACACGGACACGCAGACACATAGTCACACAGACACACGGACACACACAGGGACACACAGACACACTGACGCACGGACACACAAAAACACAGACACACAGACACACAGACACACAGTCACATACACACAGACACACTAACACACTGACACGCTGACACACAGAAACACAGACACACAAGCACACTCACACACGGACACACAGACACACAGACACCGAGCACACAGATACACAGACACACAGACACACGGACACAAAGACAACCACACACACACACACACACACACCTCAACATTCGCTGATAGACACTCACAAACACAGCGCAAACACACAAACACACAGACACACCACACAAATACACAAACACACAGACACACAGACACTCAGGCACATTGACACGCACAGCACCAGACACACAGACACACAGACACTCATACACACAGACACACAGGCACACAGACACACAGACACACAGGCACACGCAGACACGCAGACACGCAGAAACACCAACACACAGACACGCAGACAAAAGGGCACACAGACACGCAGGCACACAGCCACGCAGACACACAGACACACAGAAAAACAGATACACAGACACACTGACTCACTGACACGCAGACACACAGACGCAAAAAAAACACTGACACACAGACACTCAGACACTCAGACAAACAGACACACAGACACACGGAGACCCAGACACCCAGACCTACAGACACGCAGACACACAGACACACAGACACACAGACACACAGACACACAGACACACAGCCACACAGCCACACAGACACACAGACACACAGAGAGACAGAAACACAGGCACACAGGCA
>CAUYUJ010019714.1:2500-22500 GCA_963575745.1 Prorocentrum cordatum
TCGAAATCTTTCGAACGCCCTTGCCCGCGTGCCGTCGCGAGAATCCTCTGCAACAGATAAGAAAACGAAGTGCACACGCGCGCGTCGTCGCGCGCGCATGCCGAAAGCCTTCGAAACCTTCAGTTTCGGAAGGACTCCAAAACCGAATGTCAAAACACATGCGAAAAACACATGGTTTCGCAGCATCAGTTTTCAAAAAAAGCTTGCGCGCGCGCTCTTGCGAATTCTTACGACAACCTATGAGTTATGCCAAACGGGCCTCTAGCGCCGCATGCCGACATCATTCGCACGCCCTGGCGCGCGCGCTGGGGGCGCACGATCCGTGTCCTCCTCCTCCTCCTCCTTCTCCTCCTCCTTCTCCTCCCTTTCCTTCTCTTGCTTGCGCACCCACACCCGCATCGGCACCCGCGCCATGGAGGGGGGAGGAGGGGGAGGAGGGGGAGGAGGGGGAGGAGGGGGAGCAGGAGGAGGAGGAGGAGGAGGAGGAGGAGGAGGAGGAGGAGGAGAAGGAGCACGTCCAACCCGCCCCCCATCGGGCCACTGGATGCCACGGCCCCCCCCGTGCACCGGCCGGCTCGCCGGCGGTACCGCTCGGGCAGCTGAACGGGCACCTCGCGGCGGGGGGGGGTGGCCCACACCTCCTCATGCAACTCTGGACCAAGCGACGGCGGACGTGCCTTCGGCGCTCGGGGTCCACGAAAGGGGGGGGACCCTGAGGAGGGGGGTGAGTTCGATCCGCTTGTGCATCGCATTTCCGAAAAACGATGCCCCCCGCGCGCCCCGATTGTTGACACCTCTCGGGTTCCGACGGCGGCCAGAGACCTCGTTTTGAATCGTTTTTCTGCGGTTTGATGCGCCAACTGACCGCACCCCCCCCCTGTGGCACCCCCCCCTTTGCGAGGTCCCCGATAGAATGGAGGCTGGCCACAAGAAACCTTCCACAAGAAACCCGACCCTGAGACCCCAGGGCGCCCACTGATTTTTGCTGCGGGAACGTCACGCTGTCCATAGCAAAACCACCCAAACCCAGGAAACCCAGGGCACCCTGGAGGCAAGCAGGGCGTTTCTTGGCATGGGTCCCCCCTGTACGAGCCTTTGAAGGCCCGCCTGGGGGCTTGGGGATTTCAAAGCAAACGCAGCGAACAGCATGTTCTCGGAAATCGGCAGCTCTGGGAGAGCCCAGAGAGAAAGGCGACGTGGGAGGTCTGGGGGGGAGGCGTGCCGCGTAGGGCTCCTCTGGATACTCACTCTCTCTCTCTCTCTCTCTCCGAGTCTCTCCCGTCGAGTCGCACCACTTCAGCATGCCCCACCCTTCCCCTGTCAAAATGGCCATTCACCGCCCTGCGCGCATCCCACTCTCACTCACTATTCGAACACCTCTCTCTCTTCGTGTATTTCCTCCTGTCTCCCTCCATCTCTCTCTCTCTCTCTCTCTCTCGCTCTCTCTCGCTATCTCTGTCTCTCTCACTCTGTGTCCCTTGTTCTCCGTCTCTCTCTCTCTCTCTCTCTCTCTCTCCGTCGCTCTAGCTATACCTATTGAAACCTAGACGACCACCCTTCGGGTGATAAGGAGGTTCGGGAGGGGAGAACCAACGTCTCATTCAATCGATCTCACTATCGATCTAGCTATCGATCTCGAAATCGATCTCACTATCGATCTGGCAATCGATCTCATTATCGATCTCACTATTGATCACACTATCGATCTCACAATCGATCTCACTCTCGATCACACCGCCGATCGCACGCTCGGCCTCACTATCGGTCTCACTATCGGTCCCACCACGGGACACCGACGGGACACCGACGGGACACGGACGGGACACCAACTAGAGGCCTTCTAGATGGGGTCCGAGTAGATGGGGTCGAAGGATCGAAACGCATCGCCGATACATCCGCGATGCATCGGCGATGCATCGGCCACACACTGGCGACGTCGATGATACATCCGCGACGTCCGCGTGGAGAAAATCGGGCCCCGCATCGAGCCGCATCGCCGATGCATCGCCGATGCATCGGCGATGCGGCGCGATCCTCCGACCCCATCTGCTCGTACCCCATTTGGGAGGCCTAAACCAACGGGACTCCGACGGGATGCCGACGGGACACCGACGGAACACCAGCGGGACACCGACGGGACACCGACGGGACGGCGACAGTACAGCCACGGAACACCAACGGGACACCGACGGGACACCGACGGGACACCGACGGGACACCACGGCGGGACAATAACCCGGCCACCGCCCGCCCTCCAGGCGAGGAAGGAGGGGCGGTCGGCTCTTTCCCCGCCATAGCCGCAGCGGAGTCACTCCCCTCTCGCCCGCGCAGGCAGTTTCGCCTCGCCCGAACGCAGGCCACGAACCCGAAACCGAAACCGATTCCCCAGTGGGAGGCTTTTCGTGCAATTTGGATGTCACCCCTCAACCTCCGATAAACGCAAACAATCTATATATATATATATACACGCACACACACACACCTATACGACCACCCTTCGGGTGATAAGGAAGTTGTGGGGGGGGAGGGGGGGAAGCAACATCTGACCCAATCGATCTCACTATCGATCTCACTCAACGGGACACCACGGGACACCACGGGACACCACGGGACACCACGGGACGCTTGTCGATCTCACTATCGATCTCACTATCGATCTCACTCAACGGGACACACGGGACACCACGGGCCACCACGGGGCACCACGGGACACCGCGGGACACCTCTCGATCTCACTACCGGTCTCACTATCGATCTCACTATCGATCTCACTAACGCTCTCACCCAACGGGACACCACGGGAGACCTCGGGACACCACGGGACACCTGTCAATCTCACTATCAATCTCGCTATCGATCCCACTTTCTGGGACACCACGGGACACCTCGGGGCATCACATCGATCTCAGTATCAATCTCACTATCGATCTCACTATCAATCTCATCGATCTCACTATCGATCCCACTATCGATCTCACGTTGCGGGACACCACGGAACACCAGGGGACACCGCAGGACACCGCCAGCCACCGCCGGACGGGGGAGAATCATTTGTCTTGACTTCGCCCTAGCAACGGCGGACACCACGGGACACCACGGGACACCACAGGACACCGCGGGACACCGCGAGCCACCGCCGGACGGGGGAAAATCATTTGTCTTGACTTCACCCTAGCAACGGCGGACACCATGGGACACGTCGGGATACTACGGGCCACCGCGGGACACCGCGAGCCACCGCCAGACGGAGAAGAGACATTTGTCTTGACTTCGCCCTAGCAACGGCGGGGCACCGCGAGCCACCGCCGGACGGAGGAGAAACATTCGTCTTGATTTCGGCCTAGCAACGGCGGGACAGGACACCGCGGGACACCGCGAACCACCGCCGGGCGGAGGAGAAACAGTTGTCTTGACTTCGCCCTAGCAACGGCGGACACCACGGGACACCGCGGGACACCGCAGGACACCGCCAGCCACCGCCGGACGGGGGAGAATCATTTGTCTTGACTTCGCCCTAGCAACGGCGGACACCACGGGACACCGCGGGACACCGCTAGGGCCACCGCCGGACGGACGGACGGACGGACGGCCGGGGGAGCAACATTTGTCTTGACTTCGCCCTAGCAACGGCGGGTTCATTCCTCTCTCGCGCCCACGCAGCTTCGCCTCGCCCGCACGCACGACACGAACGCAACGAAACGATTTCCCGGTTGGGGGTCTCCGTTCCACTGCGATCTCACCCCCCAACCTCCGATATGTATGTATACAAATATACAATACGTGTATGTGTGCAGATTTATGTGTGTACATGCATGCGCGTGCCAATCCCTGTCTATATATATATATATATGTATATACAGATATACACATATACAAACATACATGCATACATGCATACATGCATGTGTAAACATATACATACGCACAACTGTATCGGCCTCCCCCCTCTCTCTCTGTCTCTCTCTCTCTCTCTCTCGTTCTCTCTATCTCTCTCTCTCTCTCTCTCTCCCTCTCTCTCTCTCTCTCTCTCTCTCTCTCTATATATATATACGTACTAGAACCATCGCGCGCGCTTCGCGCGCGCTCAAGTTCTAGCGAGGCTTGATAGGCTAACTCGTGCAATGTCATGTTGGTCGCTTTTTGCGTCCAGGGACTCCCTTGGAGGCCCTACGCAAGCCTCGGAATCGTATAGAAGGGGAAGTGCGGAAACGCAAAAATCACTCATTTCCTTTAAGTATTACCCTCAAAGGCTTACTGGGTTCTTTTTTGGGAGGTGAGGGGGGTCTGAATTGTGGTCTGTTGTCCAAGAATGGACCGGGGGCCAAACTTGGAAAAAAAGAAAAAGGAATTGTGGGATTCCCATTTTTGTTCCAATTCCTCGGCGCTGTTCGGCGCTGTTTTTTGTTTGTGCCTCGCGGGTTCTGTTAGCCGGGACCCTCAGGGGTGTAGGATCTTCCAGACCCCCTGGGGGTTCTGGAGGCCTCCTGGAGGCCTGGAGAGCCGTCGGAAGGATGTCTCGGGCTGCGCGGGAGCATGTTGGGCCGTTCCTTACGTTCTGGGGGCTCCTTGGGGTCGCCTTGGGCTGTCCTTGGGCGTCTCGGGGGCCCCCCGGGAAGCCGGGAGGCGCGGTACCGGCCAGATGTCAGGGCCCGTCCTGGGCCCGCCTTGAGCTTGTCTTGGGAGGCTTCTGGGCGGTCTTGGGGCGGTCTTGGGAGTCTCCTCACTCGTCTCTGAGCGTTGGAAGCATGACACATCTAAAACATCGAAAACTTCGGAAATAAACGAAACTCAATGATTTGTGTTGCTCTCCCAGCTCTCTCGGGACGTCTCTCGGAGTTCTCTTGCAGTGTCTTGGAGGCGTCTGGAGGCCTCCTGGGAGCCTGGAGAGCCGTCCACAGACTGTTTTGGACTGCTTGAGAGCATCTCCAGCTGTTCTTTTGCATTCTGAGGGGTTCTTGGGGCTGCCGTGGGGCGCGCTGGAGCGTTTTGGGAGCTCCCCGGCAGTCCTGAGGGTCTCTTGGGTGGTCTTGGGGCGGTCTTGGGAGCCTCTTCGGAGCTCTTGGACCGTTGGAAGCTCGAAAACGCGAGAAGCCAAAACATAGAAAAAACAATGAAAATCAACGATGTGGCCCTCTTCGGGCCGTCCTGGGACGCCTCTCGGACCTCTCTTGGGGTCTCTTGGAGACCACCTGGGAGCCTCGAGAGCCGGCGGAAGGCTGACTTGGGCTGCTTGGGAGCGACTTGTGCCATCCTTTCGCATTCTGGGGGCTCGTGGCAAGCGTCATGGCCCTCCTGGAGCGCTGTGGAGGCTCCCCAGAAAGGCCGGGGGAGCGGTACCGGGAGCGTCCCCGAGATGTCACGGGGAGGCGTGGGACCCGGGGCCGGGGAGGGGGGCTTTTTCTTCATGATACATATGTATACACCTGTATATATGTAGATATACACATACATGCACATATGTATATACACATATAGACATACATATGTATATGTGTGTGTGGTCGCAACCCCTTGTGAGCATACCTGTCTCTGCTTCTCTGCTTCTTCCTCGTATTCCTCTCTCGTCTGTCTCCTCCCCCACTGCTCGTCCTACTCCTCGAGAGCAGGGGGGTGGTGGAGTACATCTCGTTTCGAAGAGTGGTTTCATCTAGTTCTTGTCGTGGAGTTTTCGAACATTATTCCTCTTGTTCCTTCTCCTCCTTCGCCTCCTCCCCCTCTTCCTATTTCTATATATTGTCCTACTCCTCCTCTTCATCCTGCTCTCTCCTCCTCCTCCTCCTCTTCTTCTTCTTCTTCTTCTTACCCTTTTTCTTCTTATTATCCTTCTGCGTATTCTTAATAGTCTGCTTCTTGTTGTTATTATCCTTATGAGTATTCTTACTATCCTGCTTATTATCATTATTCTTCCTCCTCCTCCTCCTCCTCTTCCTCCTTCTCCTCCTCCTCCTCCTCGTCCTCCTCCTCTTCCTCCTTCCCCCAGAATCGAGCTGTTTTCTTGTCCTGCCCCCCTCCCCAAAAAAACAAAACGGTTCGTTGCCTCCCGTTTTTATTGGGTTTTTTTTTTGGGGGGGGGGCAGGAGAAGAAACAACTCGATTCTAGTAGAAGGAGGAGGAGGAGCAGGAGAAAGAAGGAGGAGGAGGAGGCAGAGGAGGAGAGGGAGGCCCCGGATTTGTTTTCCTTCGTCCCCCCCCCCCCAAAAAAAAAAAAACACGCGAAGTCGTTGTGTTTTTCTGTAGGGGGTGGGGGGGCGGCGGCGAAAAAAACAAAAATCCGACGTGGCCTCATTGGCCCTCACCTCTGGAAGGATTCCGATTGAAAGCCAAAACAGTAAGGGTTCATAGTGAAATCCTCCACAGGAGCATTCCTATCAAAACCATCGAAAGAAGGATTGCTATTGAAATCCTCCACATGTTAGTTCCTATTGGAACCACCTGCAGAAGGATTGCTATTGAGATGCTTCGAAAGAACGCCCCCGGTGGCATTGCATTGGCATTGGTTTGGCAATGGTTTGGCATTGCTCTGGAATTGTGCTTTGCCGTGCGTTGGCATTGCGCTGGCATTTCGCAAGCATTGCGTTGGCGAATCCTGATGGAACCCTCCACAGAAGCACTTCCCATTGAAACCCCCTACAAGAAAGACTCCTATTGAAACCCTCCACAAAAATGGTTCAGATTGAAATCCTCCGCAGAAGGATTCCGTGCGAAGCCCTCCACTGAAGGACTCCGATTGGAACCTACCACAAAGGATTTCCCCAATTGGCATCGCATTGGCACAGGAGCGGGATCGCCATGGCATTGGTTTTGCGTTGTGATGGCACTGCGTTGGCATTGCGCTGGCGAGCCTCAGTCGGACGCTCCACAAGAAAATTCTTATTTATCCACCCCGACAAGAAGGATGCCTAGTGACCCCCCACACACACAAGAAGGATTCACATTGAAGACCTCCATAGAAGGAATACATTTGAAACCCTTCACATTGGGATTCCTAATGAAATCCTCCGAACATGGGTTCGCAATGTCATCGGCCCAAAAGGATTCTCATTGAAATACACCTGGGGAGGATGCCCCCTATTGGCATTGGTTTAACATTGTGTTGGCATTGCGTTGGAACTGCGCTGGCAGTGCGCTGGCGAGTCCTAACGCCTCCCTTCGCAGAAGGATTCCTGCTTAACCAACCCGCAAAAAAAAGGATCCCCTTTGACATCTACCACAAAGGATTGCCCCCAACGACGTTGCATTGGCATCGGCTTTGGGATCGCACTGGCATTGCGCTGGCATCGCGTTGGCACTGCTTTGGCATTGCGCTGGCGAGCTCCAATGCCTCCCGTCGCAGCAGGACTCCTATTTTACACCCCAGGGGGGTTCTTATTGGAATCTACCACAAAGGATTGCCCCCATCGGCATGGCATTGGCACTGGATTGGGGTCGCTTTGGCATTGGGTTGGCATTGCCTTAGCACTGCTTTGGCACTGCGCTGGCGAATCCTAATGCCTGCCTTTGCAAAAGATTCTGGTTGAACCCCCCCGCAAAAATTCGCCGGCCCAACGGGCCAGAGGCGTGCTAAGATCTCTGGTAACTGGTAAACAGTATTTCTAGTTCGCGCGCGCGGGGCGGCCCCTGGGGGTCCCTGGATCAAAAGTACCCCGGGCGGAGCCCGGGACACTCCCCCAGATCCTCCAGGATCGCCCCAAGAGGGCCCCAAGAGGCCCCCAACACAATCCAAGAGAGGTCCGAGACGCCCGAAGATCGCTCCACGGCGCCCAAGATGGCCTCCAGACGGCCCAAGACGTCTCCAAGATGACCCAACAAGCCTCCAAGATGCCCCAAGAGACCTCCAGGAGCACTCCCAAGAGGGCCCCAAGAGGCAAACATCAATGCTTTTTCCTAGGTTTTGGACAGATTTGGGCGTTTCAACCTTTTCGGTTCCCCGACGCCCCTAAACCGCTCAAGAGGCCTCCAAGATCGCCCCAAGAGGGCCCAAGAGGCCCTCAAAAGGGCCCCAAGACGGCCCAAGACGGCTCCAAGACGGCCCCAGAGGCCTCCAAGACGGCCCAAGAGGGCCCCAAGAACGCCCCCAACACGATCCAAGAGAGGTCCGAGACGCCCGAAGATCGCTCCACGACGCCCAAGATGGCCTCCGGACGGCCCAAGACGTCTCCAAGATGGCCCAAGAAGCCTCCAAGATGCCCCAAGAGGCCTCCAAGAGAACTCCCAAGAGGGCCCCAAGAGGCAAAAACCTGTGTTTTTCTTTTGGTGTTGGACAGATTTGGGCGTTTTAACCTTTTCGGTTCCCCGACGCCCCTAAACCGCTCAAGAGGCCTCCAAGATCGCCCCAAGAGGGCCCAAGAGGCCCCCAAGAGGGCCCCAAGACAGCCCAAGACGGCTCCAAGACGGCCCGAGAGGCCTCCAGGACGGCCCAAGAGGGCCCCAAGAACGCCCCCAACACTACACTACAGCTCCCGACGCCGCAGCTCCACACTGCAAACGACCACTCGGACAGGCGACCACGGTGCGACGTTATGGGCCGGCGGAATGAGCGAAGCGATGAAATAATCCCCTTTGAATCTGACATTGCATTGGCATCGGCTTTGGGATCGCACTGGCATTGCGCTGGCATCGCGTTGGCACTGCTTTTGGCATCGCGCTAGCATTGCGCTGGCGAGTTCCAATTCCTCCCGTCGCAGAAGGATTACGAGTGAAACCTCCAGGATGAATCTTATTGACCCCTAACACAACAGATTGCCCCCATTGGCATAGCATTGGCATTGGATTGGGGCCGCCTTGGCATTGATTTGGCATTGCGTTGGCAGAGCTTCAGCATTGCGCTGGCGAGTCCAAATGCCTTCCTTCGCAGAGAGATTCAATTTGAAACCCTCCGCACAAAGGATTCCTTCTGAAATCTACCACAAAGGATCGTCCCCAACGACATTGCAGAGGCATCGGATTTGAGATCGCAATGGCATTGCGCTGACATTGCGCCAGCATTGCTTTGACACTGCTTTGGCATTGCTTTGGCACTGCTATGGCATTGCGCTGCCGAGTTCCAATGCCTCCCTTCGCAGAAGGGTTCCTATTGCCACCCCCAGGGGGATTCTCATTGGAATCTACCACAAAGGATTGCCCCCATCGGCATGGCATTGGCATTGGATTGGGGTCGCCTTGGCATTGGTTTGGCATTGCGTTGGCACTGCTTTGGCATTGCGCTGGCGAGTCCTAATGCCTTTCTTCGCAGAAATATTCCGGTTGAAACTTTCCGGGGACTCTTCTTGGAGCCGTGTTGGGACTCTCTTGGGCCGTCTTCGAGGCCTCTTAAGCGGTCCCGGGGCGCTCTTGGGCCGTCTTGGGGCCGTCTTGGTGGCCTCTTGGGCCGTCTTGGGGCGATCTTGGGTGCCTCTTGGCCGTCTTGGAGCGCCAGGGAGCCCAAAAGGAGAGAAAGCCAAAAACATCGAAAAACACAATGGAAAATCAACGATTCGAGCCTCTTGGGGCCCTCTTGGAGAGCCTCTTGGAGGCCTCTTGGGGCGTCTTGGAGGCCCCTTGGGCCGTCTTGGGACCATCTTGGGCGTCTTGGAGCGATCTGGGACCGCCTCGGGGCCCTCTTGGACCATCCTGGGGGCCTCCTGGGGCCGTCTTGGAGGCCTCTTGGGTCGTCTGGAGGCTCCTTGGAGGCTCCTTGGAGGCCCCGGGGAGGGGGTATTAAAAAGCGTTCCCCGATGGTTGCGGAGTGGGCGGCCCCGCCGGGGGGGGGGGCCTATTTGTTTATATTATATATATGTAGCCCTCCCTCTGTATCCCTTGCTCCCTCCCTCTCGCTCTCAATCTCTCTCTCTCTCTCTCGTTCTCGATGTGTATATATATATATATATACACGAATATACACATAGAGAGAGACATTGAATACAGATCTACCTATATATATATATATATACACGTGTATGTCTGCCCCCCGCCGCCTTTCAGTCCCGCCATGCATGCACACCGAATCGCGTGCACTCGTTATCTCTCTCGTTATAGATACGTATTTATATATATATATATGGCACTGTCTCTCCCTACATCTGTAAATGTATACATATATATACGTGTACATATAAACGCATACATATGTGCATGCGTAGTGTAGAGTGTATAACTATGAAATATAAACACCGGTGTGTATATATGTATATATATACGATCTATATGTATGTGTATATATATATATATGTGCGAAGCAATCCCCATTTCCCCCAAACACCCTTTGATGTCCCATCGGTGAATCGCGCTGTTCGCGTCTACTTTACTCTCCGTTCTCACTGTCCCTGCTCATACAGAATCTGCTACTCATACGTTTCCAGATTCCCCACCGACTTCCTGAGCGCAGGTTGGTCCGTCCGCACCCCTGCTCTCCCTCGACATATCACCCCTCATGCTCATACCCGTTATCGCCCCCATTTCTTTATCGACCCCATTTGTTCAGCTTCCTCTTTGTCTGTCCTCCGTTCCTGCTTCCCGCCATCTCCTAAACCTCTTCGCCCGTATCCCCGTATCGCCCTCCCTTCCCTCATCCATCCGCCCGCTTCCCTTCTTCCTCATGCATGCGTCGTCCTCGTATCGTTCCCCGCTTCTCCGTCACAGACCTTTCGCATTTTCTCTCTCTCTCTCTCTCTTTCACACACTCTCTCTCTCTCTCTCTCTCTCCTCTCCCTCCCTATCCCTCTCTCTAGATGCAAAGGGCGCGTTCCCCCGCAGGGGATTCACAACGCGTGCGAGCCATCCAGCAGTCACGAGCAGCCAGACCAACCCGGTGATCTCACGGGGATGTGTGGGAGCTCCGGGGTGCGAATCTCAGAAAACATGTAATGTTACTGCGATGCTTGTGCTTCCTGGGATGCCCCCCCCCAGACAGAAAGAAATTCTGCGACTCCCCAAGGTTCCGAATGCCAAGCACATCCCAGTGAACTCGCAGGGTTCGCGACCATGGGGAAGCGCAAACCTTATGAGCACATTGGGATGTGTTGATTCTCTGCACGCTACTAAACTTAGGTCGGGCATGCCCCCCGACAGACGGATTTTGGACGAAAGATAGAAAATACAGAAAAAAAGCTCACAAATATTCAAACGATACTCAAACATCGTCCCCGGACTATGTCTTACTACTTTTGAATGTTCCTCCGGTGGAGGGACATGCCCGACATAACGCCAAACCCAGAAACCATCGGGTTTCAATGGCATGCGTGGGGGTCTGACCTGCCCTGGCGCCACCCAGGGCCAGGAATGCAAGACATCCCACTGAATCCACAGGGCTCGCGACGTCAGGGAAGCCGAAAACCCAGTGACTCCATTGGGGCGCTTGGAATTTCTGGGGTATTAAGCCTACAGTCCATGCGACTTTCTCGTTGTGCTTGGGATCCCTGGAACCCCCCATGGCCCCGAATGCCAAACACCCCAATGACTTCACAGGGCTCGCGACGTCAGGGAAGCCGAAACCTTGTGATTGCATTGGGGTGCTTGGGGTTTCTGGGGTGCTAGCCTTACAATTCATATGACTTTATCGTCACCGCTCCAACAAAAATCTACCCTGGAGCACCTCCAAGGCTCCGAATGCCAAGCGTCCAAGTGAATTCACAGGGCACGCGACGTCCGGGACGCCGAAAACCTGTGGTCGAACTCGGATGCTTGGGATTCTGGGGTGCTGATGCCAAAACCCGTACGAATTCACTGGGACGCTTCTGGGTTTCATGGGATCCCCCCCCCCGTGCACCAACAAAAAAATCTGGAGACCCCCAGGGTTCCGAATGGCAAGCATCCATGTGAATGCACAAGGCTAAGCCCAAACCTTGTGAGTTCACTGGGATGCTGAAGATTCTTGGGTTGCTAATCCCAGAAGCCATGTGATGTCACTGGGATGCTTGGGACTCCTGGGATGCCTGGGGCTCTGAATCCTGGAGGCTCCAAGGTATATGTTTTGTCTGGGGGGGGAACCCTGGAAACCCCAAGCATCCAAGTGAGATCATATGGCTTCTTGGATTGGCACCCCAGAACTCCCAAGCACCCCAATGAAATCGCAAAATATGGGTTCCCCTGAGGTGGCATCACTTGGACGCTTGGCAGCCGGAGCCACGGGGGGCGCCAAGCTTTTTGCTGGACTGATCGAGATCGCAGGAATCCCAAGCATCCCGATAATTGTTTCTGGGATTTGCACCCAAAGAAATCCTAGGCATCCCTATGGAATCACAAGGTTTCGGCTTCCCTTACGTCGCGAGCCCTGTGAATTCACTTGGACGCTTGGCATTCGGAGCCTTGGGGGTGCTCCAGGGTAGATTTTTGTTGGAGCGGTGAAAAATCCCAGGAATCCCAAGCACAACGAGAAAGTCTTATAAATTGTAGGGCTAGCACTCCAGAAACCCCAAGCACCCCAATGCAATCACAAGGTTTCGGCGTCCATGACGTCGCGATCCCTGTGAAGTCATTGGGATGTTTAGCATTCGGGGCCATGGGAGGTTCCAGGTTCTAGGTTTGAACATCATAAGACGAGGGAAGGGTAGCGGTATGGGTATTTTGAGTTTCTTAATGAGCGTGGGAGGTACCCCCCGACGGGGGTCCGCCTCGCCTCGTCGTCGCGCCGCCACGGGGGTCGGAGCGCCTTCGGCGCGCGGTGGCCACCCGCGACGGGGGTCGATGCGGGGCTGTCGGCGGGGGTGACGCCCCCCCCGACGCTTGAGAAACTCGGAGAATGTTGTACTGCTGTTGACGATCCCTCCTGTGGAGGGACATGCCCGACCTAAGGGCAGGCGCATGGCGCCTGTGCGCAAGCAAGCGGCCGTCGCGGCCATGGGGCGCGCCAGCGACAAAAAGAGCAAAGCCAGGGCCCTGTGGGTGAACGGTGATTGAGAAGCCGCGAGCCCGATGCTGATTGAGAGACCCAAATAAGGGCTCCCAACTTCGCGCTTCGCGCTGCGCGAAGCGCGAAGTGCGAATAACTTCGCGCTCTCGCGCCGCCCTCCCAAAGGGAGAATAGGAGGACGAGGAGGAGGGGGAGAAGGAACGAGGACCGCGAAGCGCGAAGCGCGAATAACTTCGCGCCCTCGAGGGCGCCCTTGCCAAAGTACCTTTTCCTCCTCGGAGACACGGGTCCTGGCTCGCGCCGTCCCAGCTTCGGGCGCCCCGACTCGGAGCGGGCCAGGGGTGCCCCGCGCGCGCCAGCTCTGCCACCGCGCGCCGCAGACCCCAGCTCCGCCTCCGGGGGCGCCAGGCTGTGACGAGGGAAGGGAGGAGGGGAGGCGGGCGGAGAACGAGTGGGGGAAGTGGAGGAGGAGAGGAGGAGGAGGAGGAGGAGGAGGAGGAGGAAGAGGAGAGGAGGAGGAGGAGGAGGAGGAGGAGGAGGAGGAGGAGGAGGAGGAGGAGGAGGTCTTCGTATGACACCCGCCCCAGTGCGGCACCGAGCACCGAGGAGGAGGAGGAGGAGGAGGAGGAGGAGGAGGAGGAGGAGGAGGAGGGAGGAGGGAAGAGAAGGATAGCAGGGCGCCGACTGCGTCCCAGGCGCTTGCACCGATTCTCCTCGGCTCCTCCGCCTCCCTCCTCCTCCTCCTCCTCCTCCTCCTGAACTCGCCTCCTCCTACTCCGCCTGAGCATCGTTTCACGATGTCCCCATCCCCACCGGCATGGCCCTGGCCCTACTGGCTGTCTGCACCTCCCAGGCAGGGATATATGCTGCTCCCCTCGGGTCTCGCGGGGCCTGGCCCAACCTTGGGGGGGTGGGTTGGCAGGGCTGGGGGATCTGGGGAAACCAAAAGGTACGGATACCGCTACTCCCCCGACCTCTCCCGGGGTGCGCTCTGACCAGAAGTTCGAGGTTCGAGGCGAACCCAGCGGTGGCCGACAAGGGCCTCCCAAGAGGACCAAAAAGGGGAAAACGGGCGAAAGGTAGCGGTATTGATACGTTTTCCTCCTATCGAGGGCGGCTGATCTGGAGGAACAAAAAGCAGCATAAACATAAACGTTTGGCGCTCCGCGTGGATCTCTTGGATCCGCGCCAGGCCCCCCTCTCTGGCGCGCGGGGCGCGCCGGGGGCGCCGCTGGAGGCACCGATCCAAGGAGTCCGCGCGGAGCGCCAAAAAGTTTATGGTCATGCCATTTGTTGTTTGTTTCCTCCTCCTCCTCCTCCTCCTCCTCCTCCTCCTCCTCCTCATCCTTGTTCTCCTCCTCCTTCTCCTCCTCATCATCCCCCTCCTCTTCTACTTATCATTCGTCGTATAAGTCTTCTTACTGCTCACATGATGATGAATATGAATAATAGTATTACTATATTGGCTTGCCTGATTATTAATATTGTTATTTCTTCCTGCATAATTGTGTTAGTACTGTTATTAATGATATCCGTAGCATTACTTATATTGTATTAGTTTTCGTGTTCTTATGGTTCTTAATAACATTCATATTTGTCCCCCTCCTCCTCATCCTCCTTCGATGATCGGCGCGCGGCGTGGCCTCGCGGCAAGCAGCGGCCTCAGCCGCCCCCGCGGCACGCCTCCCAGCGCTGCACCACCTCGGAGGCCCGCAGCAGACCCTGCGCTGGCACGTCGAGCCCAGCCTGCCCCAGGTGCGCCGAGCGCCGCAGCGCCAGCTCCGCCAGGGAGCCGAGGATGATGGGCCGATGTTCCACCACCTACCACAGGTAGGAAGAGGAGGAGGAGGAGGAGGAGGAGGAGAAGGAGGAGGAGGAAGGGGAAGAGGAGGAGGAGGAGGAGGAGGAGGAGGAGGGAGGAGGACCTCCCTTCTCCCTCGTTCTACCTGTGGTAGTGGTGGTGAAAAACTGGCCCACCAGAGGAAGCCGGCGATGGAGCGCAAGCGCTCGTGCCACGCCAGCCACCTCCCCAGACATGCTCGAGTCGCGAGCAGAAGCACGACGGGAAGTTTGGGGCCATGATCGGCCGCTGGAGGCCCTCGCTGGGCCCACGGGGCCGCAGAGCAGCAACTCGGGGTGGGAGCTGTGGGAGAAATGAGACCTCGCACGTCTGGGTCCGGGGGAGCAGGGGCAGCATCGACGGCACGCTGCCGCGGGGGGCCCATCCGCCGAGCGTTATACTGCCGAGGAGGCACCGGGCAGCCGGACAAGAGCACCCGCAAGACGCCAACGGGCCCCCTGGGCAGCGTGCCACTGATGCTTGCTCGGGGCAGGGGGAAGAGAGACAACGGCGGCTCAAACTTGGCCCCCAGGCCCCTCCCAGGGCCCGGACGCACCAGCTTGCTGAGCTGCGCCCCGCCGCGGCGACGAGAGAGAGCCCCCCCGGGGGCCCGCACCGTCTCGGCTCGCCCTCCTTGGCGGCGCGCACAAGGGGGTAGGGGGAGGGGGGAAGGCTTCTTAGAAGGAGGCTGCTTCTTAGAAGGCGCCGGCCCTACATCTACAAAGAAGGCCCGCGCCTTCTAAGAAGCAGGGGTGCTCCTAAGAAGCCTTCCCCCCTCCCCCTAACCCCCCTTCTGCGCGTGGCCAGCCTCCCCCGACTGTTGAGCTCCCTCCCGCACGTCTCGTACTCGCCCATCATGTCCGGCTCTCTCAGCAGCAGGAAGCGCTCGGAGGGCGGCCCGGGGCCCAGGCCGATGGAGGCCAGCAGCCCGGCCGGGAGCGCCTCGCGCGCCAGCGGCTCGAAGCCCGCGCCGCGGAGGAACAGCCAGACGCCCGGCCGCCGCCCGAGGCTCTCCTGGAAGCCGCTGTTGCCCGCACGGATCACCCGCAGCCGCGCCTCCTGCGGCTCCCCGGCGATGCTGGCGAACATGCCGCCGAGTGCCTCTCGAGGATGCTCCGAGCAGGCGCTGTGGCGCCAGCGCGGGCTTATGGACGGGGAGCCCCTCGGCATGCGACGTGGGCGGCGTGGCGAGGGCCAGCACAGGCTGCGTGCTGCTGGCGGAGCTGAACGAGGTCGCGCACACACACACACACAAACACACACACACACACATTCAAACACACACACACACACACACACACACATTCACACACACACACACACACACACTGGGATAACATACTTCCCGAGGATCTAGGGGCATCCAAGCAGATGGGGTCGCAGGACCACGCCGCATCGCCGATACGTAGGCGATACATCGGCGATGCGTCGGCGACGTAGGCGTGGAGCACATCAGGCTCCACATCGAGCCCCATCGCCGGTTCCTCGGCGATGCGGCGCGATCCTCCGACCCCACGTGCTCCGACGCCATCTGAAGATCCCAGGGACCGTCGGGCCTCTACGGCCTCCCTGTAGGCGCCCACTGGGCAAGCCAGCATGGCCGCCAGCGCCTGGGGAGGCCAAAGGTACCGCTGCCGCTACTCCCCGGGCCTCTCCCAGGGCTAGGTCTGACCAGCAAGTTCGAGGCGAACCCAGAGGAGACGACGAGGGCCTCCCAGGAGGCCCCAAAAAAGAGAGAGAGAGAGAGAGAGAGAGAGCCAGGGAGACGTGGCGGCATGGGCGCCTTTTCCTCCCCGGGGCGCGCCTCCCCGCACGCGGCGTCGGGGCCCACCTCCGCGAGCCGCAGCTCGCCGTCCGCCTCGGCCCTGCGGAGCACCTCGTCCTCCGCGACCCGGGCGGCGGCGGCCCGCGCCTCGGCGGCCCGCTCCTCGGCGTGCCGCCTCGCCTCGGCCTCCTCGGCCTCGCGCTGCTCCTGCAGGCGCTGCGCGGCCTCCTCCTTCAGGGAGTTCACCGCGCTCCTGGGGGAGGGGGGGGGCGCTCCTCCTCCTCCCCTCCTCCTCCCTCCTCCTCTCCTCCTCCTCCTCATCCTTCCTCCTCCTCCTCCTCCTCCTCCTCCTCCTCCTCCTCCTCCTCCTCCTCCTCCTCCTCCTCCTCCTCCTCCTCCTCCCACAAATTATAAATAGCTTTAAAAAAGCCCCAAAGTGGTCCAAACATACTCCAAAAATAGCCCCCGACCATTTTCTTGACTGTCTTTGAATACTCCCCCTGTAGGAGGACAGGCCCGACTGAATAGTAGTATGCTGGGGTGGTGCGATTTCCTCCTCGGCGCTCCTGGCCTGCTCCTCCGCCCTGCGGGCCTCCCGCTCGGCCGCCTCCCGGGCGGCAGCCTCCCGGGCCGCCCGCCCCGCGGCCTCCGCGGCGTCGGCGGCCGCGACCGCCGCGTCGAGGAACGGCGCCGCCTGGGCGTCGAGGCCGCGGGCGGCGGCGTCGAGCCTCGCGAGCAGGTCCTGCTCGAGGAGGAGGAGGGGGAGGAGGAGGAGGAGGAGGAGGAGTAGGAGGAGGAGGAGGAGGAGGAGGAGGAGGAGGAGGAGGAGGAGGAGGAGGGGAGGAGAGGAGGAGGAGGAGGAGAGGAGGGGGGTGCTGAAGGTGCCCCTGGCCCAAGTAGGGGGGCCACGTGCAAACCCTGCCCCTACCGCCCACGATTTCTGAGGGGGAGGGTGGGTTTCACTTCGCTCGGGAGCTCCCGAATGAAATGAACCCCACCCTCCCCCTAAGAAATCGTGGGGGGTAGGGGTATGGTTCGTGTGGCCTCGTGTGGCCCCCTACCAAGGTGCCCCTGATGTTTCGCTGATTGTCTGAAGCCCTGGGGCCCTCTGGGCCTCGTGAGGGGTGCTCTGGAGGCCGTGGGGGCCTCCTTGGAAATCCGGGGGGCACCTTGGACCAGGGGCGCTTCTATAAACCCCCGAATGGGAGCCTGCCATGCCATCTTGCCGGCTCTAGCGAATCGACGACGCGAATCGACGCCTAGTCGACGCTGAATCGACTCCACTCGGCGCAGAACCGTCGCCTTCCCATCGACTAACCGACGCCAGTGCACGCGAATACACTCCAGAGACGGAACTTCAAGGGCGCACAAGGCTCCTGATTTGCGACCTAAGGAGGACGAGGAGAAGGAGGAGGAGGAGGAGGAGGAGGATGGGGAGGAGGAGGAGGAGGAAAAGGAGGAGGAGGAGGGAGAGGAGGAGGAGGAGGAGGAGGAGGAGGGAGGAGGAGGAGGAGGAGGAGGAGGAGGAGGAGGAGGAGGAGGAGGAGGAGGGCCTGAACCTTCTCCACCATCTTTGCACCATACGTCGCGACGCCCTCGAGCTCGAGCGCCCTGTCCAGGATCGGCTGCAGCACGGCCGCGCCCTCCCCGCCAGCGTCCACCACCTCCGGGGGCGGCCCAGAGGGGGGCGTCCAAGAGGGGGGGGGGGGGGGGCTTGTTTCCCACCGCCACCACCGTAAGTAGGAGGGGGAGGGGATCCTCCTCTCCTCCTCCTCCTCCTCCTCCTCCTCTCCTCCTCCTCCTCCTCCTCCTCCTCCTCCTCCTGCCTCTCCTCCTCCTCCTCCTCCTCCTCATCCTCATCCTCATCCTCATCCTCATCCTCATCCTCCACCTCCTTCCCCACTCCAACTTACGGTGGTGGAGGTGGTGGAAAACAGGCCCATCAGGGTGAGCGCAAATCATGGCCGGCGACACGTGCGCGGCCCAGAGGGGGGCCGGTGGACGTGTTGAAACAAGAAGAGGCGCCCTTAAACCTGCGGAAATATCATGACCCCCGCCGTGATATCCACAACCACCCCCCAGTCATCACCCCCCTCATTGGCCGCGCCTGACACCTCCTGAGCGACCTTCACGGGCTCCTCTGGGGCGCCGGGCAGCCTCTGGCGGAGCTCGGCCCTGACCACCTCCAGGTCGGCGCGCGCCTGGACCTTGCGCCGCATCTTCTCCGCCACGGGCCCAACGTCCGCGAGGTGCGCGCGCGCCTCCTTGCCAGGCCCAGAAGGCCACATGATTGAAGAGTGTGTCGGTGCACCCTACCAGTGCTGGACATTCTGCTTCTGACGGCGCCTGGCAACCACTGCGCTCGAAATCGACGACAAAAGGTGTATGCCCTCTGCTCTTCGGGCAGGAGAAAGAAACTGTCCACCGACTCCCACCCTGGACATGCCAACGTGTGGCGCAGGTCCGGCTTCAGGGACTGCTGTGAGCAGATGGCATAAAGAGAGGCATACATGCATACATACGTGCATGCATACATACATGCATGCATGCACACATGCAATGCATGCATGCATGCACGCACACATGCTTTGTATTACATGGCATTACAATACAAGACATTACATTACATTCCAATACATTACATGGCATTACATGATATGACACGGCATGACATGTCCTTGCATTGCATTACATTGCATACCTTACCCTACCTTTAAAATTTTACATTGCATTACATTACCATGCATTAAACCACGTCCCGTTAAACTACACTATGTGACATTCCATTACATTCCATGACAAAACAGTACTTCACATTACACTACATTACACTACACTACATCACACGACATTACAGTATGTTACATTCCAGTGGTACAATACATCGCGCTACATCACATCACATTGAATGTCCGAAACTCACACTACTCTGCATTACAGTACAGTGCCTTGCATTACGTTACCTTAGATTACATCACATTGCATTACACTACAGTACCAGAAATTACATTACATTGCATCGCATGACACTACATTCCACAGCATCACATCACAGCGTATCACAGCACAACATATCGCAGCGAATCACCCTATATCATAGTACACCAAAGTGCATCACATTAAAGCACAGCAATGTACGATGCATTGCACCACGTCACATCACATGACATTATATGGCCGTGCACCACATCCATTACATTTCGATGAAGTGCATTGTATTACATTCCATCGCATTGCATTCTATTACAGTTAGTTACACTACGCCACACTACCTCACATTATATTACATCCCTTTACAAGACATGGCTTTGCATGTATGCAAACATACACACCTACACACAGACATACATAAATGCGCACGTACATACATGCATGCGTACACGCATGCATACGTACATCCGTACATAGGTATACACGCGTTCATGTAATATCTATAGATACGTATATGCGGACAAGGGGGTCATACGTACATACGTACGTACATGCAGGCGCACATACGTACATACATGTACACACTTGCACCTATACACGTGGAGTCGATGTGCGCCGCGCGAAGCGCACTTGTCTGC
>CAUYUJ010019714.1:27500-30781 GCA_963575745.1 Prorocentrum cordatum
CGAAAGGGGATGTCGCCAGGGGGGCGCCGCTCGTCCGCCTCCTCGTTGGAGATCCACTCGGCGCGGCTCGCCTCGGTGGCAGGGCACTGCCACGCCAGGTGCCGCACGGTGCCGTGCGCAGGGCATCCCCTGGGGCACCAAGGAGAGGAGGCCAATGGGCGCTCCTCAAAGAAGCGCCGCGCCACGGGCCAGAGACATCCGACCAGCGCGTTCTTGGCCGAGCTCATCTGCTTGGCCCTCTGCTTGCTCATGCGTTTGCGTGCCAGTGTGCGCCTGATGCTGGACAGGGCGCCTCCATCGCGCAGATGCTCCAGCCCTGGGTGCTTGCTCGCTGCTCGCCACAGCGCCCTCTCGTGGCCAGCGGCGATGTGCTTGGCGAGCGTGGAGGCCCCCAGGGTCCGTAGGTCCAGCAGCTGCTGCTTGTCGTTGGTGAGCAGCCCTGGCAGTGTGGCGGTCCAGCCCAGGCGGTGGCAGGCTAACACGCACGCAGCAGCTGGCCCGCGTCCAGCCAACGCCTCAGGCCCGCCACTGGCCAGCAACGTCCTGGCCCCCGCGAAAGCGCTGCCCAGGGCCCTCAGGTCCCTACTATCTGAGTTGAACTGCACCGCCTTGGCCCATGCGACAATGGGCAGCGCCACGTGGTCGTACAGCGGGTCGCTGTGTAGACGCTTGCTGAGGAGGAAACTGAGGCTGAGGCTCTTGCCTGGGCCGCGCCCGTGGTGAACGGCGTTGACCTGTCTCCTCCACTTGTTGAGCTGCGACGTCGGCCAACCCACCACGCTCAGCCCATAGCGAGTAGCAGGCCGCAGACCAGTGTTCGCCACTCGAGCTGCTGCTGGGGTCTCCTGCGAGCGGATGGCGTGCAACCTCTGCAGCTGGGATGCCGCCTTCGCGCGCCGCTTCTCGAGGACCACGAACGCCTGGCCGTCGAGGCAGTAGTCGACCCCCAGGTTCTTGATCGAGTCGGCGATGGGGAAGGCGATGCCACCCATCAGCTTGGCGACCAGTGATGCCAGCTCTGGCGAGCTGGCCAGCAGCTCGCTCTTTGCTGCTGAGACCTTGCAGCCAAGGGCCTCCAGCTGCGAGATGACCGCCTTCGTCGCCTGGGCCACGTAGGCTGCGACCTGTGCCATCGGTCCGTGGCAGCCGACGCAGCAGTCGTCGAACACGATGGCGAGGGTGACTCTGGGCTCGAGCGCCCGCCACAGCCGCGCATGCTCGTCCGCGAGCACCAGCAGGCCGCACTTGAGGAGCCGACCCGCATGCGAGCACCCCGCGATGAGTCCCGCATCCAGCAGGTAGGGCTCGGACACGCTGCCGTCAAGCATGAAGCGGCGCTCCCCCGCGCACAGGGTGAGGGCCATGCCCAGCAGGCCCCGAGGGTAGCCAGCCAGGACGCCACGGCCCTGGATGATGGCCAAGTCCACGAGCTCGTAGGCCTTCCATAGGTCGACGAGTGCCGCTGCTGCTCCTTCTCCACGTGCGTGTGCGGCTTCTGCGCGCAGGGCCTGCCACCAGACGGCCTCTTCGGCCGCGCGGCCGCGCCCCCCCCCCAGAAGGCGCCTGCGACGCCAGGGTCAATCTGCGTGTCCCAGCGCCGCGCCACGGGCTGACGGACTCGGCTCCAGAGGCGAGGGAACCAGCCCAGCAGCCCAATGGGCCGAAACCCGCCCTGGGGCTTCGGAAGCATGACCACGAGCGAGTCCGTGATGACGTCAGGCCAGCCGCCGATCTCCTCGCACTTCATCCCGAAGTCGACGACTGCCTCCAGGAGCTCGTCGCTGAGGTCCGCGGCCTTCCGCGGGTTGAGGCGGTCGCTACCGACGCCAGTGCCGTGCCTGAAGGTCCTGGCGGCCATGCGCAGCTCATCGGCTGAGGGCCTGGGGAGGGCCTCGCCGCCAGAGCGCGGGAGCTGCGGCCGAAACCTGTCGCGGTCTCGCCTGACCCGCCAGACCTCTGTTGACCATTGCTTCGCCACAACCTTCACTCGGTCTGGGGCATGGGCTGGGGCCCCGTTGTACTCGTCGTCAGGGGCCCATGCCCTGGGCCCGCGCCGATAGGCGTGGAGCCCGCCTGCGCCTTCAGCCATGGAGTGACGGATCCACTCCTTGAAGCCTTGGCCTCGAATGGCGGCGAAGGCTGCTCCATCGGCCTCCGCCTCGGCCCTGGCCTCAGCGGCCCAGTCGGCCAAGGGGAGCAGGCTGGGGCACTCGGCGGCCAGGGCCACGCGTGCTGCCCACTGGGCGCCGTGGGGAAGGCCCACCGTGGACGGGGGCTTGGGCGCCCTGCTGCTCGCTTGCGCTGCTCCGTCGCCGTTGCTGCTGACGTCGCCGTCGGAGCTGCAGTCGCTGCCGTCGCGCCTGCCGCCGTGGTACCGCATGAACTGCTTGACGCCCTGCAGGTAGCAGTAGTGCTCGTCGTCAGCGATGGCCCAGGCGTCGGGGTCGCTGGCCTCCAACTCGTGGACCTTGCGCGCGTACTTGTTGCGCACGCCCTCGGAGGCCTGCCAGCTGTCCTCGCAGATGTCGGCTGCCCGAGCCCAGCGGGCTGCCGCTCGCTCGCCGAACGGCCGAGCCGAGCTGGCGCGAGGGGGCGGGGGTGGGATCACGCTGATACCCCCCGCAGATGCGGCTCCCCTTCCCGCCCCCGACGCCGACGCATCGCTGACGCCCTCTCCAGTGGCACTCGCACTGCTGGCTGCCGCTGCCGCTGCGAGGCTCGCGAAGGAGTTCACTTGAGGCTGGGGTGGGATCACGCTGTCCCCGTCCGCAGATGCGGCTCCCATCCCCGCCCCGTCAGACTGGCCCTCTGTGATGCCGACCTGCTCACCCTCGTCGCCATATTGTCACCCTCGTACTGGCTGAGGCGCTCGTAGGCGTAGTGCGTGCAGAGGTCCATCCACTCTACCTTGTCCTGCTGCGCGTCGGGGGCGTGCAGGTGCGGCAGCCAGCCGTTGGCCAGTCGCGCCAGTGCGCGCCTGACGCCTGCCTCACCCACCTCGATGGCACCCCACCCCCCCGCGTCCACTGGGCAGGTGGCAAGCCTGCAAAGCACTGGTGGTAGGGGAGCGACGTCGCCTATGCTATTCTCCGTCTCGGGATAGCCGTAGGCGATGGGCGCGCCTGGGAGGGGCCTGCTGTAGTCGCCCCGCTCCTCCAGCCAGCGCCTGGACTCGCGGTAGCTGTCCACCGCCCTGCGCAGCTCCTCCTCCCAGCAGTCGTGGTCGAGAAGGCCGAGCTGCTGAAGAATGCGCACCAGCCCCAGCCTGCCTGTGCCGCCGC
>CAUYUJ010019714.1:30881-43381 GCA_963575745.1 Prorocentrum cordatum
GCAGCATCATCATCATCATCATCATCATCATCATCATCATCATCATCATCATCATCATCATCATCGTCAGCATCATCATCAGCATCATCATCAGCAGCATCAGCATCAGCATCAGCATCAGCATTAGCATCAGCATCAGCATCAGCATCAGCATCAGCATCAGCATCATCATCATCATCACCACCACCACCACCCCCACCACCACCATCATCAGCATCATCAGCATCATCACCACCACCACCACCATCATCATCATCAGCAGCAGCAGCAGCATCAGCAGCAGCATCATCATCAGCAGCAGCAGCATCATCATCAGCATCAGCATCATCAGCATCAGCATCATCATCATCATCATCATCATCATCATCAGCATCATCATCATCATCATCATCAGCAGCAGCATCCTCAGCAGCAATAGCATCAGCATCATCATCATCATCATCATCATCATCATCATCATCATCATCATCATCATCATCAGCAGCAGCAGCAGCAGCAGCATCAATCATCAGCATCATCGTGCTCGGCGGCAGCGGAACTCGAGGTGCCCCGGGCCGACGTCGCGCGAGCAAGGGCAGGGTCGCTTCGTGCCCCCGTCCCGCAGCTCATTAGGAAGGAGGCGGCCGCACGGATAGAGGACGGCGCGGCGAGAGAGAGAGAGAGGGACCCGGAATGAGAGAGAGAGATCATGAAAGGACAAGAGACAGAGAGAGAGAGGCTAAGGGAAAGAGAAAGGCTAAGGGAAAGAGAAAGAGAAAGACAGGAGTAAGAGAAAGGCTAAGGGAAAGAGAAAGAGAAAGGGAAAGAGGGAGAGGGTAAAGGAGAGAGAGCACTGCGAGAGAAAGAGACGGAGCCTGCGAACCCTGGAGTGAGCCCATGGTCGACGCCAAGTGCGACCATCGAGGCCTCGTGAGCAGATCACCGCCCAGGACCGGCTGCTTGGCGCTCGCGCATGTCTCTGGGCAGTCCTCCCATCAGCAGGAAAGCGACGACGGCGACAAAGAGGACGATGAAGAGGAACCGGGGAGGAAAAAGAACAGCAAGACGCAGGGGAGGAGGGGGAGGAGGAGGGGGAGGAGGAGGAGGAGGAGGAGGAGGAGGAGGAGGAGGAGGAGGAGGAGGGAGGAGAGAAAGGAGGAGGAGGAGGAGCAGCAGGAGCAGCAGGAGCAGGAGGAGGAGGAGGAGCAGGAGGAGGAGGAGGGAACGTCGGCGGCCTGCTGAACAGCATGTTCAGCTTGACCGCCCAGCCGGTGGGGTCGTAGACGTACCGCAGGCGGCCGTCTCGGGCAGGGGGGCTGAGAGAAGGGGGGCGGGAGGGGGACGCACAGAGGCACACTAATACTATATGCCTTCCTTGGAGGCGCGCGTCCAAGCCGAACATATAGTATACCCATCTTGTAGTAGATCGTTTCCCGAGATGTGTGACCAGAAAGCACCCGCCACGACGCATGTACCTTCAGATTTCTCGGTGCGCGCGCCGCCCCTGGGGGGGGGCGACGCACATAGAGTAGAATTAGGTCGGGCCTGTCCCCCTACACGGGGATCTTCGACGAAAAATAAATACAAAATACCAAAAAAATAATCAAAAAATAGTCCCCAAGAAGTCTGGGGACTATTTGTTTAGAATGTTTTGACCTTTTTGGGGCATGTTTGGGGTATCATTTATTTCTCGTCGAAAATCCCCCTGTAGGGGGGACAGGCCCGACATAAGAGTAGAAGTATGTTGGGGTGACGCCGACGGGAGGGGGAGGAGGGGCTCGGGGCTCACAGCCACCCGCCCCTTGGAGGCCTGGGACGTGGGCACCGGCACCAGCACAGGGGGCTGCCTGCACCAGGGGGGGAGTTGGTCCTCGATTTCGGCGTGGGTGGTAATACTTCGGTCACCTCGGAGGCCAGAATTTACCACCATCACCGAGATCGGGATCTTCTTCCCTCGATGGAGGCACTCCGCCGATGTTGGTGTTGGTGTCAACCTCCAGGCATGCGAGCCCCTCCCTTCATTTGTCGCCGCTAAATCTCAGTCGGATCGCTTCACCGTGTTTCGTTGCCGCTGCCGAACGCTACAAACCTGGTCCTTGACGCTTGCCTCACGCAGAAAGGTGGCTCACGCCCCACGGCCGAGCTCCCGTTCCGCCTCCTGGTTCGCTGCTGCTTTCTCCTGCTTTCCTCTCCCCTCCTCTCCTGCCACCGTCTTGGGTGGTGCGCCCCGAGGCAGGTGCCCAGGTAGAATTAGTAGGGAGCCGAAGAATGACATCAACATAAAAACTCGGAAGTCCGCGCGGACTTCTTGGATCCGCGCTGGACCCCCCCCTCCCTGGCGCGCCGAGCGCGCCCGGGGCGGCGCCGGAGGCGCCGCCAGGGGGCCCCAGCGCCGATCCTACAAATCCGCGCGGACCTCCGAGTTTTTGTTATGCTTATAGTCAAAACGTGTATTAAGGACGGGTGGTAAGGACGCAAGACCCTTGGAGGCTGAAGTTGGGATTTGTTGGGCGGCGGCGACCAGTGAAAACGGCAAAGGACGGGCCGCAGAGGCAAGGACGCAAGGGCACCCTAGATGAAGGCGCGCGTCCTTTCTAGGCGCGTTGACTGTATGTCGTTGGTCGTTCCCCCCCACGGGCATCCCGGAAGCCCACGGCAGGATGCGACAAAAGGCGCCCTCCGCAGGCACCCCCAGGGCGCCCCGCGAGGCCCCGGCTCGGCACTGGTCAGCGACTCCACTCCGCTGGGGCCTGCCGGGAGCCCACGAGGGGGTGGCGACGGCCTTGGGCGGCGTGCCCCGTGGCGGGCGCCCCATAAGAGTGTCGCTCCCCCCCGGGCCGCCCCCCCCCCCCCCCCAACAAAAAAAACATGAAAAAATCCTCCCCGAGGGGCCCGCCCCCCCCCCCCCGCGCTGCTCGGCGTGGGGCGCCGCGGCCGCCACGCCGCGGCGCCCCTGGGGGCGGTCACCGGCCCCGGAGACGGACAAAAAGAGCGCTGGGGCCGCGGGCTCGAGCGAGGAGGAGAAGGAGGAGAAGGAGGACGAGGAGGACGAGGCGGAGGAGGAGGAGGAGGAGGAGGAGGAGGCGGAGGAGGAGGAGAGGAGCAGGAAGAGGAGAGAAGGAGGAGGAGGAGTAGAGAGTAAGGAGGAGGGTGGCGCGGGGGGGGAGGGCGAACGAGGGGGAGGAGGAGAGGGGGGGAGGGTGGGCGAGGGAGGGCAAGCACGGAGAGGAGGGGATGGCGAGGAGCGGGAGGGGATGGGAATGAGGGACGAGGCGGAGGAGGAGAAGGAGGAAGAGGAGGAGGAGGATGAGGAGGAGGAGGAGGAGGAGGAGCAGGATAAGGAGGAGGAGGAGCAGGAGGAGCAGGGGGAGGAAGAGGGAAGAGGAGGAGCAGGAGGACGAGGAGGAGGAGGAGGACTGTTTTGGCCTCGACGGCCTCACCGCATCAGAGACATCACTCGGCACTTTTGGGAAATGCAGAGTGACACCTCCCGCGAAGATCGGCGGGGGCGGAAGGGAGCGATGCCCGCGAGTGTTACGCCGCCGAGTGACCTAGCCAGAAGCGCAGGACCTGCCAGCTTGCACCGCTGAGCGTGCCTCAGGCCTGCAAAGAAAAAACATACCTGTGGCACAAACAAAAAAACAACAAACAAAAAAAAAAAAAAAAAAAACTGTGGCACAAACAAATGCATCGCATGTGACGGACCAGAGCGGCGGCAAAACCAAGGCCAGGACACACGTAGCCAGGAACACCGGCCAAGCGCGGGCAGCTCGGGAGGGCCTAAAAATGCACAGAGACAGGGCACTGCGCAAGAACAAGAGGCCAGCAGCGGTGGCTCGAGCCGCCAGGCCAGCTGGACGGAAAGCACCACAGCTGAGTAGACTGAAGGGGCCCAAGGACACACAAATAAATACACACAAATAAAATGATTCCCCATATTTTCTCATATGTTGTGGGTTTTTGTCTTCCCCCCCACTTCCCATAGTTTCCCATATTTTTTGGGGAATCGAGGATTAATTGTGTCTGTGTGCTTCTTTTCCTCCTGATAGACGGTGGCGGCAGGGGAGCAAGAGGAAGAAGCTGCAGCCTGCATCGTGCAGCTCTCGCCACGAGCTGGACCCGAGGCCAGAGAGGCCCGAGACCCCTACGGCCAGTGAATGCACAGACTTTTGCGTCGGCGGCTGGGCAGAGGTCACTGCTCCAGCGCTCGGGGATCAGTGGGGCGCGCTGGATGCAAATAGGGCCGCGGCGCACGTGAGGAGCCAGCGAATACACACGCCAGGCCGAGCGACACGGCCTGTGGACAAAACACCACGGGCAGCACGAACCTGCGCGCCGGTCGCGCAGGGGCCAGAGAGAGGGGGAAGCAACGGGCGGCGAAGGCGAGACGGAAGGCGATGGCCAATGGAGCGTGCAGGACCCGCCAAAGCGGGAGATCTGCACCCAGAGTCCTGTGGGCTGGCCGCCTCTCACTGGCCACCCTGCGGCCAAGGCAGGAGGACGAGGAAGAGGAGGAGGAGGACAAGGGTAAGGATGAGGCCGTTGGGGGTCGGTGCCTCAAACTACGAGAGAGCGTGATCCACCGCCGCTTTACTGTGGAAAATTCCCCCCTCTTCCTCCGGAACTCGGGGGTCCCCGTCCCCCCCCTCCGAAAATCCCCCCCCCCCTGCTCAAGCCCCCCCCTCTTCCCAGGCAAACCCCCCCCGCCCTAACCACTGCCCCCCCCCTCCCCTCCGGACGGAAAACGGTGGGGATCACTACCGGTTCGAACCCACCCCCCCTCCGGAAAACCGAGGGGGGTCACTACCGGTTCGAACCCCCGCCCCCCTTCCTACTCACCGCCGGTAAACGGCTCCCGGGTCCCCACCACCGTCCTCACCGCCGCCCTCACCGCTGTTTCCAGCACCACCGTCTCTACCACCAGTGTCCCACTGCCCCACTGTTCACTGTTACCACCATTGTCCCCACTGTCTCCACCAGTGCCCCCACCACTGTCGCACTGTCCGCCCTGTCCCCACCACTGCTCCCACCACGGTCCCACTCCCCCCACTGTCCCCAGTCCCCACTACTGTCCCACTGTCCCCACTGTCCCCACTGTCCCCACCACCGTCCCACTATCCCACTGTTCCCACTCTCCTCGCCACTGTCCCACTGAGCTGTCCCACTGGTCCCACCACTGTCCCCCACTGTCCCCACCACTGTCCCCACTGTACCATTGTCCCATTGTCCCACCACCGTCCTCATCACTGCCCTCACCACTGTCCCCACCACCACCGTCCCCACCACTGTCCCTACTGTCCCCACCACTGTCCCAGTCCCCACACCACTGTCCCCACCACCAACGTCCCCACCACTGCCCCACTGTCCCCACCACTGTCCCCACTGTTCCCAAGAAAGTCCAGAGACTGGCCAGGAGTGCCCCCAGAGGATCCCAAGACGGTCCAAGAGTGCCCCGAATTGCCGAACGATCGAGTCAAGACGCCAAAGATGGCCTCCAGATGGCTCAAGAGGCCTCCAAGACGCCAGATTTTAAGGGATTTGGGCATTCTCGCCTTTTCATTGTCCCCACGCTCCAAGACGGCCCAAGAGGCACCCAAGATCGCCACAAGACGGCCCAAGAGGCAAGAGGCCACCAAGAAGGCCCCAAAACGACACCAGAGGGCCCCAAGACGAGCCAAAAGACTCCCAAGACGGCCCAAGAGGCCCCCGACCACTCCAAGAGGGTGCCCAGACGGGAGACCCGGACGGACATTTGCAGCCCTGGACCCCGAGAGGCTCGCAGGAGGTCCCGAGATGCCCCCAGAAGGCCCACAAGAGGCCCAAGAGTCCCCCAAGATGGCCCCTGGAAGCCCCAAGAGGCCTCCAAGAGGCTCCCACGAGGCCCCCCAAGAAACCCACAAGAGGCCCCAAAACTGTTCCCCAGACGCCCCCAAGAGAGCGCTCACAAGAGATCACAAGAAGCATCCCTGAAAACTCTAACCCACGTCAGCGTCGTCGTCGCCGTCGTCGTCGTCGTCGTCGTCGCCGCCGCCGCCGCCGTCGTCGTCGTCGTCGTCGTCGTCGTCGTCGTCGTCATCGTCGTCATCGTCGTCGTCGTCCACCTTCAGGGTCGGCGGCACTGGCCGAAAGGCCTGGGCAATAAGAAGAGGGGCCATGAAACCCGCCGACCCTGTCGGCGTGTGTGAGGGGCTCTTCCGTTCGAGTCGGGCTTTCCCGTTCGACTCGTCGTCGCCGTCCTCCTGAGTTCCACTCACCTGGGCCCTCTTCCTCAGACAAGCCGTCCACAGCGAAAGTAGACAACGTCGTAGTTCAGTCGAAGGAAAGCCCCTTCCCTTTGATCCCTTCCCCGCGCGGGGGGGGGCTCCCGGGGGGATCCCAGGGGGGGGGGGTCCCGGGGGAGTCCCGGGGAGGGTCGCCACCCAGATGCGTTTTCCTCCCATGGGGTATCAAGGCCAAGAAAAGCCCCAAGACGGGCCAAGAGCGCCCCAAGACATTCCCAAGACGGTACAAGAGCACCACGCATCGACGTACGATCGCCCCAAGACGTTCAAGACTGCTCGAAAACGGCCCAAGAGGTCCCCAGAAGCTCCAAGAGAGCGCCAAGAGCACTCCCAAGAGGGCCCCAGGAGCCAAAATCGTCAATTATACCTTGATTGTTGAATGATTTCAGCCTTCTCGCCTTTTCGGCTTTCCGACGGTCCAAGATGGCCCAAGAGGCCCCCAAGAGTGCCCCAAGACGGCCCAAGATGCCTCCAAGAGGGCTCCAAGACGGCCTAAGAGGGACGCAGGATGGCCCAAGAGGCGCCGAAGACGGCCCAAGAGGGACCCAAGACGGGCCCAAGAGAATGCCCAGAGGGGGACGAGGAACCGAGAATCCTAGACTTCCGCCCCATGAGGCCCCCGGGAAGCCCCAAGAGGCCTCCAAGAGGCTCCAAGAGCGCCCAAGCGGGCCCAAGAGGCCTCAACAAGCGTCTGAGAAGCCCCCAGGAAGCCCCAAGAGGCCTCCAAACTGCTTCCCAGAGGTTCCCGAGAGCGCTCCAAAAAGACCCACGTCAGCGTCGTCGTCCTCGCCGCATACTCCCCCTCCTCCTCCTGCCACTCCTCCTGCCCCTCCTCCGGAGTCTCCTCCAACTGCTCATTCCTCCTCCTCCTGCTCGTCCCCCGCGTCCTCCTGCTGCTGCCCCACCTCGCCCACCGCCTCCTCTTCCTCCTTCTGCTCATCCTTCTGCTCATCCTGCTTGTCCTCCTGCTCCTCCTCCTCCTCCTCCCTCGTCTTCGTCGTCGTCATCGTCGTCGGTCAGGGTCGGCGGCACCGGCCGTCAGGCCTCTCCAATTTGGGGAGATATCATGTCCCCCGCCATGATATCCCCCCCCTCACCCCCCTTTCCCCCCTTTTAGCCGCCCACGAAGGGAGGAGTGGTCTCGGGGACTCGGGGGGAGCGAAGCAAGGGGCAGATGAGGAGCAGGGGAGGATCAAAAAGGCAGAGCACGCTCCAACGACTTGCCGACGAGTATGTATCTCTCCTCCAACCCCTCCTCCTGATTACCCTCCTCCACCTCGTCTCCTCCTCCTCCCTCCTCCTCCTCCTGCTCTTCCTCCTCCTCCTCCTCCTGCTCCTCTGCACCAAGAAGCTCATACCCAGAGTCGGCCCCAGCACGATGGAGCAGCCCGGTCAAACTTCGAAGGAGATGCTCCTGACCCTCCCGACAGTGGCAGCTACGGCGTACGAGGGCGAGCGTGAGACAAACGGGCGGACAGGCAAGAAGTCAGCAATGGCGAAGTGGGCAGGAAGCGGCTCGCGGGCGAGGCCTCTTACAACCTCTGGATTATTGCAGACCCTCGTGCCTCTGCACTGGAACTTGATGGACTCATCGCTCTCAACATGTCGCACGATGTGCTCGAAATCGCCAACCAGGTCGACCGCGTAGTGGTTGTCCTCCCCGCGGTCGGCCGACTCGCGAGACAGGAAACCCCGCTCCCGGTGGTGTTGGTGACGGCCTCCTCCTCCTCCTCCTCCTCCTCCTCTCTCCTCCTCCTCCTCCGTCCTCCTCCTCCTCCTCCTCCTCCTCCTCCCCTCCTCCTCCTCCTCCTCCTCCTTCCTCCTCCTCCTCCTCCTCCTCCTCCTCTCCTCCTCCTCCTCCTCCTCCTCCTCCTCCTCCTCCTCCTCCCCTCCTCCTCCTCCTCCTCCTCCTCCTCCTCCTCTTCCGCCTCCTCATCCTCCTGCGCCTCCTCCTCCTCCATCCCCTACAAACCTCCGACGGCGTGGCTGCTCACTGAGAGGGGCCCCATCGGAGCTCTCGCCACCCCCCCGGAGCCCGCATCCCCGGGTGCGCCGAGCGAGGGGGGGGGGGCAGGAGAAGGGGAGGGCGCATCATGGCCAGATGGCCAGAGGCGCGTGCGCGGAAGAGGGGGGGCAAGGGCCAGGGAACGCGCCTGAAAGAAGAAGAAGAAGAAGAAGAGGAAGAAGAAAAAGAAGAAGAGGAAAAAGAGGGGCCATGAGAAGATTCGGGGGATCATCCTGCCCCGACCACGACAGCCGCACCCCCATCTCGGTCGGACCGATCAGAAGAGGCGGGCTCCTGCATTGGGGCATCCCCCTCGCGAGGCCAAGACGTGGCCAAAACCCTACGGAAGTCAATGTGATTCTGGCCTTCTCGCCGAAGCCTCTCGGGGCGTCGTTGGGTGCCTCTGGGGGGCCTCACCCCCCGCGGGGGGGCCAAGACGTAACCCAGATCCTACGGAAGCCGATGATTCTGGCCTCCTCGCCGAGGCCTCTCGGGGCGTCACTGAGTGCCTCTGGGGGGCTTTACCCCCCGCGGCGGGGCCAAGACGTGGCCCAGATCCTGCGGAAGCCGATGATTCTGGCCTCCTCGCCGAGGCCTCCAGGAGTAGGAGGAGGAGGAGGAAGAGGAGGAGGAGGAGGAGGAGGAGACGGAGGAGGGGGAGGATAAGATAAGATAAGACAGCGCCTTGGAAAAGGTCGGAAGGTGAACACACCAAAGACTGGCAAGGTTACACAAAATTATGCCATCGATTGAGAACTGGCTTCTTTGGCCTTAACTCGGGCGAGTAAGGCAGCCATTCTCTGCTCATACTGCGGGGCCTCTTCTCTAGAGGAGAAACCTCTGGGGACGGACGACACAGACTGCACCTCTTTCGGGCTTGCGAGAGTCGCATCAAGTCGAGAAATGGGGATGGCCTTATCCAAACGTTCCCTCAACCTTGGGTTTGGCCCTAACCCCCGACGAAACGCGCTCAAAACCTCGAGGCCCTTAGACGTAGGTGCTTCACAAGTCTTAGCAAGTTTGATCATCCTTCCCTGAGTCCAGCCACCACAGTTGAGACACAAAAATTGTTGCTCCTTTATCTCGGTGCGTCCAGAACCCGAAACAGGACCCGAGGAAGCACCAGAAGCAGTTTTGAGAGCCGTTCCCGACACGGCAACGAGGGAATGGCCCATGGGATCCTCGAGCAACTTAGCTATCGCCGTGGGCGTGCCCTGACATCCGTCAGCAGGGCGATCACCAGACGAGCTGACAATCAGACAGTGAACACATTGAACTCCAAGCTCAGTCCGACGCCATTCGTGCCAACTACGCTTGGCTCGAGACCGCTGCCGACTAGGCGGGGCACGTCTCCACCTCATCTCATTCCGAAAGAGCGGGAGGCATGCACTGGCGAGCTTCACAAAAATCCCTGCTCTCCTCTCAGCCTCCTCAACAGAATGCAAGAAGGCTGGGGTGGGGGCAGGATGGGAGGCCAGGGCCAACTTCGCATGGTTGTCCACAATCTTACTGGCCTGGCCGAACCGATATTCATCACCTACAAGCTGGTTCAACTCTTCATCAGAGCGGTGGGCCTTCACATGAAAAGCCTCCAAAAACTTGGAACCATCAAGTTCAAAAGCGAATTTTCGGATGCCAGAAAACTTATTCTGAGCCTCTAACTGCTTGGCCACAGGTCTCTGAATGCGCTGGATCACCCCAAGACAATCGAGACCGAGCCGAGTCGGGCGATCAGCGACCTGGCCACACAACGCAGCAGCAACGTGCTCCGCAGCAGCTGGGCTCTGGGGGAGGGTGCCTGGAACAACGCCTCGTAGCACAGCCTCCATGTCTGCCGTACTCGGCGAGAGCAGAGCAATCGACCAGGCCGCACGTCGGAGCGGCCTAAGCATCTGCTTGGTGGCCGAGCCGTCGGCCGCGAGCTCAAGCGGCTGTCCTGGCGGAACGAGGGCAGCCAATTCCTCGGGCTGACGGTCGAGCTCGTTACCCTGCCCATCGAAAACCTCACAGGACGAGCTGAGGGAGGGAGGAACGAGCTGGGAGTCATCATAGACAAAGATGCCTCGAGTGTGCAGACAATCATCCGTCTGAAGGGCAACCTGCAACGACTCATTGGGGACATCTTCACAGGCAATCTCACGGGCAGCCAGCACATCTGGCCTGGTACACGTGTAGATGCGATGATGCGGGGTATCTACCTGCCCGCACTCACAACGACCACAACTAAGATACCCCGCATCTTGGGCCCTCTTCTCAGTCCAATTGGCATCACACGCTGCACACTTTAACAAAAACTGCTGCTGCCGAGTGAAACTTTTCACACGTGGAACCATCTTGTCCCTGACCAGGTCCAGAGTGGCCCGAAAACCAGGAGGAAAACCTAGTTTTTGGCCCATGGCCAGCTCAGCCTGCCTCTGGAGGCCTGCTTCAAGCAACTCCTGCAGCATTCGAGGTGACACTAAACTTATATCGACGGGATTCTGATGGTGATCAATCCAAGCACAAGCCTCGGGAGCCGACCAACCTGCCCTCTTGAGACACAAGACAACTCTACTGAGCGGGCCTCGACTATTCTTCCAGTCAACGACGCTGCTCGCATTAGCCTGTTGCCACAAGGAAACGAAGGCAGGGAAACTTAAAAGGGCTCTCTCGGGCGCTACCTTGGAGATCCAAACCATCCTACTCCATTGCAAGACGGGGCCCAAAGCAGCACGGACGTCCCACTCTCCAAAGAGGACCAGTTTAGCACTAGCTGAAGTGCCACCGTGCATGGGCGCCTGTCGCCTCGACTGGGTTCTGCGCATTGACGCCAATTCAGCATCCGAGAACCCCAAGACCTCAGAGCCGCACGACGACGCAGGAGCCAGGCCAGTACGCAGGACCCCTTGGAGGACTTGTTTTGGCTTGCGCTTTATAAACTTGCGAAACTTACTGATCTTTTTGGCACGCTTTTGCATAGCCTTCAACCTACTCCTAAGTTTGGGTCTTGTGCCCTTCGCAGCACGTCGCAAACCGGCGGTCGAATCGACTCCAAGATATGTGACTGCCTTCTTGACTACCTTGCGTTGCATCTGGAGACTTGCTGCTACATCTTTAGCCAAGTCCTCCGATGACGCAACTACAGCAATCTTATCATTCAGAGTGGCACCAATATTACGACTGGCAATCTGGAAATCTTTTCCCGCCGCCACCGCTAGATCCAGGGCTCGCTGCCGGTCTGCAGCAGAGATCTGGATGCCTGAATCATCCATGTACGACATGAAACATACGAGCGATGGCGGACGTGAAACAAACCAGTCAAATTCACGAACTGCGTGTATTTTTATGCACAAGTCATTGAAGCAATCACCTGCTGGAAGACCGAACTGTGCACGCATGCAATCAAGCGAGTGATGCTGGCGAAGCCTCAATATTCTCGGGGCTTGCCAAACATTAAAAACTAACTTTAGCACGGGAGACGGCACTCGGAACGCTATGCATTTATCACGCAACTGAATGAGATCAATCGTCTCATAATATTTACTGTAGTCGGCAACGACTAGAACCGAAAAACGATGGTTGACAACATCGGCTTCGCTCCTGGCCGCTAACACCCATGCACAATCCACAGCACTCCTCCCCCGAGTAGCCCCCCAGTACCCACGGTCCAAAGAATCCAACACATCCTTGAGCATGGGGCGGCGGAGCCTTTGCCAAATGCGATGCATGCCAGAGTAAAGTACGATTAGCCTATAACCGCTTGTCGGTTTCGGCAGCATTGGCATTAAAACCCAGAGCAATTGTCGGGGCAGGAGACCTATCGCTTCGCAGCACTGCCACAGTTTAGCAAGAACCATGAGGCCGCTATCATCTAGCAGCTGAAAATGACGAGGGTGCAGTTGATCGAGAGATCTTGCTGTGCCCTCAGGAAATGACCGAATCACTTTACGTATGTCCTCAACGCTCGCGACTGGAAAAGACTCTCTATCAGGTATCCATGCCTGAGGGGGAATCGCTCCAGCTTTCCAGAGCGCCTGATACACACGAGCTTCATGCTGCACAACGCTATGGGGGTCAGCCGTGGGGCCTAAAGGATCATGGACGACCGTGGGGGGACACACACTCCGAACCTTGGTGATCCTATGTAGGCCCCTGGCTCCCCCTAATGACGCAGTCTCACACCAATCATTCCAATCGGCATCAGCTTCACGATTAGCAGCTTTCTGGGCAGCTTCAACATCTTCCGTAATCTGCTC
>CAUYUJ010019714.1:48381-83381 GCA_963575745.1 Prorocentrum cordatum
TCCTCCTCCTCCTCCTCCTCCTCCTCCTCCTCCTCCTCCTCCTCCTCCTCCTCCTCCTCCTCCTCCTCATCCCCTCCCCCTCCTCCTCGGGAGGACCCCCTGCCTGCGCACCTCCGCCCGCGCTGGTCCTCCCACCGGAAGGCCCTGCACTGCGGGTTCAGGAGCCCCGTCTCCGCCGAGGACTGTCGGGCGCGGCGGGGGCCAGCGCACGGGGAGGGGCCCGGGGGGAGGGGTGGGCGAGCGAGGCGGGCCACCAATGCGGAGCATCCTCCTCCTCCTCCTCCTCCTCCTCCTCCCTCCTCCTCCTCCTCCTCCTCCTCCTCCTCCTCCTCCTCCTCCTCCATCCCTCCTCCTCCTCCTCCTCCTCCCCCATCCCTCCTCCTCCTCCCCCATCCCTCCGAGCCTACAGTCATCGTGCTATCGTAAGGAACGCTGACCACGGCGAGCCGCGGCCACGAATAGGTCCCCGACCCAAATCTTCTAAGGAGGTGCCCGAAACCCAGAGCCCCTCTGAAACCCGAAGCGGCTGGCAGCTGCGCAGCCGCTGTCGCCGCCTCGTCGCCACCTCGTCGCCGCCCGTCGTCTGGGCTGTTTGTCGTTGTGGCGGCTATATCGCCTCCGTCACCGCCTGGTTGCCGCCTCGTCGCCGCCCGTCGTCTGGGCCAGTGTGGCGGTCTGACGGCTATGTTGTCGCAGTCGCCGCCCCGTCGCCGCCTCGTCGCCGCCAGTCGTCTGGGCCGATGTGGCGGTCTGGCGTCTATGCTATCGCCGTCGCCGTCCCGTCGCCCCCCGTCGCCGCCAAATAAGTTGCTCCACATTGATGGCTCCACATCGATTGCACCACATATGTTGCACACTCTAAGACTGAACCACATAGAATGCACAACAGATACTGCGTAGCATAGAGTACGCACCGTATGTTGCATCACAAATACTACACCACATGGGTTGGGCAACATAGGCTGCACAACCGATGCTGCACAACATGTATTCGGCACCATCGATTGCACAACGTATACTGTACCACATAGATTGTATAGCATGCATTGCACCACAGATGTTGTACCACATGGATTGCACAACACAGACTGCACAACTTAACTTGCACAACATAACTTACATCGCACAGAGTGCACCGCAAGCATTGCTCAACCTTCATTGCACAACTCATGTTGCGCAACTGATTGCACGACATCGTTGTTCCTTTTTAGATGTCCGTTTCTACAAGGGTAATAGGATCCAACCCCTCCCCAACCCCAGGATTTAACAGTCCCCCTTTGCGTATTGTAAATTACATACGATGCAGCCCCAAAGCCCATCGTAAAAATGAATTCGTACTATAACAGCTAAACCGGTATCGTCCCCCCTAATCTCTGGAGGAAAACTGTGTGCACATTCGCTAATCAAAAACAGTCAGTTTTCAAAAAACAAAAAAACAACCCCCCCCCCAAAAAAACGCTCAAATACACGGGCGAAGTGCACACGCGCGCGTCGTCGCGCGCGCATGCCGAAATCCTTGAAAATCGACGGCGTCGTAAGGATTTCAATTTCGAGTGGCCCGAAAACATAGATTATCCTGGCGAAGGACCCAACCATACGCAGTTATGAAAACCGCGTTGTGTGTACCGCTTTCGGTGGAGCTCCCTATGGGGCCACGAACCGTGTGAGGGGTGTGCCGAAATATGGCGGCGGTGCCATGCGGACCCTGCCACTAGGGCCTTCGGTGGAGCTCCCTGTGGGGCCGCGAACCGTGTGAGGGGTGTGCCGAAATATGGCGGCGGTGCCATGCGGACCCTGCCACAGGGGCCTTCGGTGGAGCTCCCTATGGGGCCACGAAGCGTGTGAGGGGTGTGCTGAAATTGAGCGGCGGTGCCATGCGGACCCTGCCACAAGGGCCTTCGGTGGAACTCCCTATGGGGCCACGAAACGTGTGAGGGGTATGCCGAAATGGGGCGGCGGTGGCATTCGGACCCTGCCACTGGGGCCTTCGGTGGAGCTCCCTATGGGGCCACGAACCGCGTGAGGGGTGTGCCGAAACGGGGCGGCGGTGCCATGCGGACCCTGCCACTGTGGCCTTCGGTGGAGCTCCCGATGGGGCCGCAAATCGTGTGAGGGGTGATCCGAAATCGGGCGGCAATGTCATGCGGACCCTGCCACCAGGGCCTTCGGTGGAACTCCCTACGGGGCCACGAACCGCGTGAGGGGTGTGCCGAAATGAGGCGGCGGCCATGCTGACCTTGCCACTAGGGCCTTCGGTGGAGCTCCCTACTGAGCCGCGAACTGTGTGAGGGGTGTGCCGACATGGGGCGGCGGTGCCATGCGGACCCTGCCACTGTGGCGTTCGGCGGAGCTCCCATATCGGGCCACGAACCGTGTGAGGGGTGTGCCGAAGTGAGGCGGCGGTGCCATGCGGACCTTGCCACTGGGGCATTCGGTGGAGCTCCCTACTGAGCCACGAACTGTGTGAGGGGTGTGCCAAAATGGGGCGGCAATGTCATGCGGATCCTGCCACTGTGGCCTTCGGTGGAATTCCCTATGGGGCCACGTACCGCGTGAGGGGTATGCCGATGTGGCGGCGGTGCCATGCGGACCCTGCCCCTGGGGCCTTCGGTGGAACTCCCTATGGGGCTACGAACCGTGTGAGGGATGTGCCGAAATTGGGCGGCAATGCCATGCGGACCCTGCCACAGGGGCCTTCAGTGGAATTCCCTACGGGGCCACGAACCGCGTGACGGGTGTGCCGAAATCAGGCGGTGGCATGCGGACCCTGCCACAGGGCCTTCGGCGGAGCTCCCTATCGGGCCACGAACCGTGTGAGGGGTGTGCTGAAATGAGGCGGCGGTGCCATGCGGACCCTGCCATTGGGGCCTTCGGTGGAGCTATCTACTGAGCCACGGACTGTGTGAGGGGTGTGTCGAATGGGGCGGCGGTGCCATGCCGACCCTGCCACTGGCCCCTTCAAGTGGAGCTCCCTGTCGGGTCACGAACCACGTGAGAGGTGTACCGAAGTGGCGACGGTGCCATGTGGACCCTGCCCCTGGGGCCTTCGGTGGAACTCCCTATGGGGCCACGAACTGTGTGAGAGGTATGCCGAAATGAGGCGGCGGTGCCATGCGGACCCTGCCACAAGGGCCTTCGGTGGAGCTCCCTATGGGGCCGCGAACCGCGTGAGAGGTGTGCCTAAATGGGGATGCTGATGACGATGACGATGATGACGACGATGACGATGACACTGATGAGGAGAGAGAGCGTGATCCACCGCCGCTTTCCTATGGAAAATGCCCCCCCTCTTCCTCTGGAACCTGGGGGTCCCCCCCCCTTCGAAAATCCCCCCCTGCTGAACACCCCCCCCTTCCCCCAGCAAAACCCCACTCTTAACCCCCCACTCCGGAAAACCGGGAGGAGGTCACTACCGGTACGAACCCCCTCCCCCTCCAGAAAACTGGGGGGGTCTCTACTGGTTCGAACTCCCCCGCCCCCTCCAGAAAACCGAGGGGGGGATCACTACCGGTTCGAGCCCCACCCCCTTCCCCCGCCAGAAAACTGGAGAGGGTCACTACTGGTTCGAACCCCCCCGCCCCAACCTCCAGAAAACTGGGGGGGTCACTACCGGCTCGAACCCCCCACCCCCTCCACCCCGCCCACACTCACCGCTGGCAAACGACTCCCTGGTCCCCACCACCGTCCGCACCACACACCCCACTGCTGTCCCTAGCACCACTGTCCCCACCACCACTGTCCCCACTGTTCCCACCACCGTCCCCACTGTCCCCACCAGTGCCCCCACCACTGTCGCACTGTCCCCACTGTCCCCACCACTGTTCCCACCACGGTCCCACTCGCCCCGCTTTCCCCACGGTCCCCACCACTGTCCCACTGTCCCACTGTCCCTGCCGCTGTCCCACTAAGCTGTCCCACTGTCCCCGCCACTGTCCCCACTGTCCCCACCACTGTCCCCACTGTACCTCTGTCCCATTGTCCCACCACCGTCCTCGCCACCGCCCTCACCACTGTCCACACCACCACTGTCCCCACCACTGTCCCCACCACTGTCCCACTGCCCCCACTGTCCCCACCACCACCGTCCCCACCACTGTCCCAGTATCCCCACCACTGTCTAACTGTCCCGAGGAGCGGGAATCGTTTGCCGGCGGCGAGGGGGGGGGTTCGATCCCGTAGTGATGGACTGGAGGGGGGGGGGAGGGGGGTCGAACCGGTAGACCCACCCCCGGGTTTTCGAGGAGGGGGGACGGGTTGGAAACCCCCAGTGACCCCGCCCGGATTTCCGCCAGCAGCAGCAGAACACGCTCTTTCGATGATGACGATGGTGATGACATCAACGACCATGATGATGATGATGATGATGATGATGATGATGATGATGATGATGATGATGATGATGATGATGATGATGATGATGATGATGATGATGATGATGATGATGATGATGATGATGATGATGATGATGATGATGATGATGATGGGAGGAGGGAGGGAGGGAGGGAGGGAGAGGAGGAGAGGAGAACGCGGGGCGCTGCCTCTTCAAAACGAGGACCCAGCACCACAGGACGGTTGGGAAAAAAACATGGCTCCGCAACGAGCACTGTAAAAGAAACAAAAGATGGTCTTTCAGATTCTTGAGAGAATCGTGGGCTTTCAACATGTTCATAACATGCTATACCAGACGTGCAAACCGCGCGCGCGCTGTCGCAAGAATCTCCAACTAAATCAATGCACACGCGCGCGCTTCGTCGCGCGCGCATGCGGAAATCCTGTAACAACCTCTAGGTTTCGTGGGATGTCCAAGATCTGTCCCGAAAATACCTGGATGTGTAAATTCCAAAGTTCATATCATCACACTGTACCTTTACATGGATTATGTTGTTATGCTTTCTCGATATATATATATATATATATATACATATATATATGCACACACGTAAACAAAAATGGTTTGGCAACATAAGTTTTCCAAAAAGCCTGCGCTCGCGCTCCTGCACATTCTCCTTCGATTTTGCCAAAAAGGCCTCTGGCGCCGCATGCCGAAATCCTTCGCACGCCCCTGCGCGCGTGCCACGGTGGGCACGATCCGTGTCAGATCCGCCGACCCCTTGGGGCTCATCGACGTGTGAGACATGCTTTCCCCTCCCCAAACCCTCGGCGGTGGACAAACCTCCCTTTAGTAAACCTCCCTTTCGTGAAAACGGACCGAGAACGACGGACCTGGACCCGTACAAATAACGGCCTTGACGCCCTCTCGCGAGCCGAAAACGGCCAATTCACTAATCGGCGTGTCAGGGGGGTCGGAGGTCTATCCACCCCCGAGACCTATCCCCCTGGAGCCCGGAGCCCGGTCGATTTGGGGGGGGGGGCCCAAGGCAGGGCCCGAGCGCATCCATGGGAGGACAAGGAGGGCCCCACAGTGGCCGCGCCACTGCTCTTCGGAGCGCGTCGACTCGCTGGAGGACCTCTGGGGTTCGTGACGTCGGGGGTCTGGGACCAATGCTTAACTCGGGCCTGCCCCCCTACAGGGGGATTTTCGACGAAAAATAAAAAATACCCCAGACAAATTATCAAAAAAAAAATCCAAAAATAGTCCGGGGACTATTTGGGGGTATTTGTGTTACCTTTTTGGGGCATTTTTGGGGTATTGTAATCCCACCAGCCCTCTGGGCGTCGGTGGTTTAGAGCGTTTCCTCTTCCACCCCTCCTTCTTCCCCTTCGGGGAGGGGTTTACCCCTCCCCCTACCCCCTCCCCACTGACCTGGACAGGGGGGGCCGCGGGTAGTTAGAGCGTCCAAGAACGACCCCTGGGAGGGCTAAAATTCGACACCCCTCACGAGGATCGTGCCCCCCAGGGGGGCGACGCTAAAAAATGCTTCCCCCTTCTGCGATCGATGTCCTCCAAGAGGGCCTCAAGAGACGTCTCGGACTCTCCTCTTGCGCCCTGCGCGCGGGCGGGCGGAGCGCCGCCCGCCCGCCCGCGAGGCCCAAGAGCCCACCAAAACGTTCGAAGATACCTCCAAGACGCCACCAGGGAAGAGGAAGAGGCGGAGGAGGAGGAGGAGGAGGAGGAGGAGGAGGAGGATGAGGAGGAGGAGGAAGGGAAGAGGAGGAGGAGGCGGAGGAGAAGGAGGAAGAGGGGGAGGAGAACAGCTGCCGATCATCGGCGCTCTTCGTTCGAGTGCCTGGTGTAGGATGGGCTGGTGGGAATACGCGAAGCGTCAAGAATTTCTCGTCGAAAATCCCCCTGTAGGGGGACAGGCCGAAGCCTGCGCGGGAGGCCCAGCTCGAGGAGAGGGCTCGGGCGCCCCTCCGGAGATCCCGGCGCTCCGAAGGAACCGGGGCGAAGGGCGGCTTTGGGGCCCGCGTTCGGCCTCCAGGAGGGGGGCCCTCGCCGGGCCCCTGGGAGGCCGCCAACAAACGGCGCGGGACGAAGAGCGGCCCCGGGGCAGTGGTCCGGACCTCCCCAAACCACCGACGCCACGATCTTCTGAGCACTTTTTTGGGGGGGGTCTGCGGGGCGAGAGCGAACCTCTTCCGCTAAAAGCTAGGCGGGCTGCGCACAGCTTTAATAATCAGGGAGACAGGGCACAGGAAGGCGGGGCCTCGGGCGGCCGGAGCGGGCGGAGCCCGGGGTGCAGGCGGTGCCGAGGAGCTTGCACAGGAAAAGGTACGCCGCGGACAGGGACCACGCTCTTCCGAGCACATCGACCCCCAGAGGTCTGGGTCCCTTCCTGGGGGCCGGCGTCTCCTCCCGAGGCGTTTTGGGGCCGGTCCCGAGGGCCCGCAAGGGCCTCCAGGGGCCGAGAGGAGCGCAAGGCCTCCCGTCGTGCTTGCCTCGTGGCGCGAGGGGAGAGCATGCGACGCATGGACCGAAGTCGGTGATCATCGGCGGTGGACAGGCCTCCCTTTCGTATATAAGCCACCCTTCAGTGAGAACGGCCTGGGACCGAAACCCACGGACCTGGACCCGCAAAAATGACGGCCGCGACGCCCTCTCGCGAACCGAAAAGGTCAGTTCTGAAGGAGCCCTGGGAAACAAAAATAAATACACACAAATCAAAGGATCCCCCAGATTTCCCTTTATTTTCTGGGTTTTTGTCTTCCCCCCCATATTTCCCCATATTTTCCCATATTTTCTTGAGAATCGACAATTCATTGTGTCTGTGTGTTTTTGCCCCCTCCTGAAATCCGCTCATCGACGTGTCAGGGTAGGAGGTCTGTCCCCCCCCGAGATAAGCCGAGCGATGAGGCCATGAGCGATCTATAACGCGAGGGGGTCCGGGGAGGGAGGGGGCGGCAGCGACGAGGAAGGAGAAAGGGGCCCAGGGACACACAACAAAAATACACACAAAGAACAGGATTTCCAATATCCCCCCCAAATAACCGGATTTACCAAATACACACAAATAAATACACACAAATAAATACACACAAATACACACAAATAACAAGATTCCCAATAGTTCCCCACGTGTTCTGGGTTTTGTGTCTTCCCCCCCACGTCCCATATTTCCCTGCCTAGGCTCTGCCTAGAAGGGTTCTTACTCTCCGGGTCTAAAGGGCCGGGCAGTGGAAAGCGCCCTGGGCGGTTCCCCCAGGATCCGCCCCACGGATCCCCCAGTTGCGCCCCCTGGGTTCACCCAGTTTAGCCTAGCTAAGCTAAGCTTAGCTTAGCTTATCTCATCTAAGCTTAGCTTAGCTTAGCTTAGCTTAGCTTAGCTTAGCTTTGCCTAGCCTAGTTTAGCTTAGCTTAGCTTAGTTTAGCTTAGCTTAGCTTATCACAGCTTATCTCATATTAGCCTAGCCTAGCTTGGCTTAGTTTAGCCTAGCCTAGCCTAGCCTAGTTTAGCTTAGCTTAGCTTAACTTTAGTTTAGCTTAGCTTAGCCTAGCCTAACTTAGCTTAGTTTAGCATAGCTTAGCTTACCTTAGCTTAGCTTAGCGCGGCGCAGCATAGCGCAGTGCAGCATTAGCACAGCATAGCATAGCATAGCATAGCATAGCATAGCATAGCATAGCATAGCATAGCATAGCATAGCATAGCATAGCATATAATAGCTCAGCATAGCATAGCATAGCATAGCGCAGCATAGCATAGCATAACATAGCATAGCATAGCCAAAGCCAAGGTAATGCAAAAGCAAAGGCAATGCAAAGCAAAGCAAAACCAATGCGAACGTGTAGATGTAGATGTAGATGTAGGTGTAGGTGTAGATGTGGATATAGGTGTAGGTGTAGGTGTAGGTGTAGATGTAGATGTAGATGTAGATGTAGATGTAGATGTAGATGTAGATGTAGATGTAGATGTAGATGTAGATGTAGATGTAGATGTAGATGTAGATGTAGATGTAGATGTATGTAGATGTAGATGTAGATGTAGATGTAGATGTAGATGTAGATGTAGATGTAGATGTAGATGTAGATGTAGATGTAGATGTAGATGTAGATGTAGATGTAGATGTAGATGTAGATGTAGATGTAGATGTAGATGTAGATGTAGATGTAGATGTAGATGTAGATGTAGATGTAGATGTAGATGTAGATGTAGTGTAGATGTGTAGAGGTGTAGATGTAGATGCAGGTGTAGATGTGAATGTAGCTGTCGGTGTAGATGTAGATATTGCTGTCCTAAATGCTCCAACTCCTAGGTAGGGTCGCACTGGGATAATTTCCTATATATTTTCGGAAGAATCGACGATTCATTGTGTCTGTGTGTTTCTTTCCCTCCTGAAAGGAGCTGGATGCGGAAATATGACCCCCGCCGTGGCAAGAGAGCCGCCCTCTCTGCACGATGGAGGCAGGGCGCCCGCGCTGACGTCTGGCGGGCGCTGCTCTTACAGCCCTCGGGAAAGAATGGCAAACACTCATGCCACATTCATCTGTCAACGCCTGCCCCTCCCCCCGGTGTTCAAAGTTGGCAGCGGGTCTGATGAGTTGCACCTCGACCGCAGTCTCCCCCGCGCGTGCCAACTTTGAGTTTGGGGGGCAGGGGGGGTGTTCACTAATTGTTTCCCTCTACCGTAGGAATGGGGTCCCAGGGGGGCTGGTAAATATTAGGTGCTCCTTCTGGGGACATTCTAGGAGCCACTCGCTCCACTCGTGCGCCGAAGCTGCGTCGAACTTCCGTCGATCCGAGCCGAACCTGAGTCGAACCTGAGTCGAACTTTCCACGGGAAAGTCCCGAAAACTAGCGTTGAATAAACAAGCCTGTTCCGCAGGAGCCAGGGCGGGGACGGAGGCAGGGGAGAATGGGGGGAGGAAGAGAGGAGGATAAGAGGAGGATAGGAGGAGAGAGGAGGAGGGAGGAGGAAAAACAGGGGGCATCAGGAGGGAGGGGCGCTGGCCTTCAGCACCCTCTCGTAATCTGCGACCTTGAACTCGCCGGCGGTGGCGCTGTCCGGGCGCTGGACGAAGCACACGTCGGCCTGCCCCGGCCGATCCCTCCTCTCGAATGAGTCGCGAGCAAGGGGCGACGAACCTCGTTCTCGCCATTTCGGCTTCCGGGGCCGGCTTCTGAGCCCGTGAACCCGCAAAAAACAAGCCCGCGGCGCCAAGCGCAGTGCGAGAGGAGCGGGGTCGAGAGAGCTCAGCAGCCCGCGTCGTGCACGGTTCACGACGTCGGAGGTCTGGGGCCGGCGCTCCTTCACCCAGGGTGGGGACGGCAGAGACGAAGGGGCCCTGGGACACACAAATGAATACACACAAATAGCAGGATTCCCCATATTTCCCCATATTTTCTGGGCTTTTGTCTTCCCCCCAATTCCCATATTTTCCCATATTTTCCTTGGAGTCGACGATTAATTGTGTCTGTGTGTTTCCTTCTCTCCTGAAGAGACAAGGGTGAAACTCCGAGCATGAGCGCGAGCCTCGCCATGCAGCTCGTCAAAAACCCGGCATCCCCGAGGGAGGGCGGGAACAGGAGGGGGCAAGGGGAAGGAAGAAGGGAGGCTGGGCAGGAGGGAGCAAGGAGAGCGAGGGAAAGGGCGCGGAAGGGGGGAGGGGGACAGGGGGAGAAGGGGGAGGAGGGAGGAGGGAGAGGGAGGGAAGGGACAGGGAGCTGCGAGGTCGAGGCCGCGGGCGAAGGCGGCGCAGCGGCCGGGCGCGACCGCCCCGCCCTGGCCTTGCCCTCTGGCCACTGGTAGCAGTGCGTCGAGATCTTGTAAGTGCCCTTGCCCCGGGTCTGCGAGAAGACCTGGCGGCGACGGGGGCGTCCTCCTCCTCCTCCTCCTCCTCCTCCTCATCATCATCATCATCATCAGCAGCATCATCAGCATCATCAGCATCATCATCAGCAGCATCATCAGCATCATCATCATCATCAGCAGCAGCATCATCAGCATCATCATCAGCAGCAGCATCAGCAGCAGCAGCATCAGCATCATCATCATCATCATCATCATCATCAGCAGCAGCAGCATCAGCAGCAGCAGCATCATCATCATCATCATCATCAGCAGCAGCAGCATCAGCATAATCATCAGCAGCATCAGCATCATCATCAGCAGCAGCATCAGCATCATCATCAACATCAGCAGCAGCAGCATCATGATCATGATCAGCAGCAGCCGCATCAGCATCATCATCAGCATCATCATCAGAAGCAGCATCATCAGTATTATCATGATCATCATCAGCAGCATTATGATTATCTGCATCACCAGCATCAGCAGTATTATTATTATTATTATTAGTATTAGTATCCTCATCCTCATCCTCGTGTTCAGCCTCATCCTCCTCCCCCCTCCTCCCCCCCTCCTCCCCCTTTTTTTTAACTGCGCCTCCTCCTCCTCCTCCTTCTCCTCCTCCTCCGCCGCCCCCGCCTCCGCCTCCGCCTCCGCTTTTTGTTCTCATATTTCTCCTCCTCCTCCTCCTCCTCCTCATCATCATCATCATCATCAGCAGCAGCATCAGCATCAGCATCAGCATCAGCATCATCATCATCATCATCATCATCATCATCATCAGCAGCAGCATCATCAGCATCATCATCATCATCCTCTTCCTCGTCCTCCTCCTCCTCCTCCTCTTCCTCCTCCTCAGCCTCATCCTCCTCCGCCTTCTCCCCTCCGCCTCCTCCTCCTCCGTCCTCCTCCTCCTCCTCCTCCTCCTCCTTCTTCTCCTCCTCCCCCCCCTCCCCCTCCCCCTCCCCTCCTCCTCCTCCTCCTCCTCCTCCTCCTCCTCCTCCTCCTCCTCCTCCTCTGCTCCTCCTCCTCCTCCTCCTCCTCCTCCTCCTCCTCCTCCTCCTCCCCCTCCTCCTCCTCCGCCTACTCCTCCTCCCCCTCCCCGGGGGGAGAGGAACGGAGAAGGGACGAGGGAGCAGGAGCGATAGAGAGAGGGACAGTGGAGGGGATCATGGGGGTGCCTTCCCTATGAGAGATATGGGCAAATGTTCCTGGCTCGCTGGTGGGCCTAGAAGGCTACAATGTATGCATGGGTGTGCAGTCTTGGTACGTATGCATGTAGTCAACCTGCATATATATATATATATATATATATATATATATATATATGTATGTATGTATGTATGTATGTATGTTTGTATGTATGTATATAAATGCATTTTATATATATATACACATACATACATACATACATACATACATGCATGCATGCATGCATACATACATACATACATACATACATACATACATACATGTGTGTATATATGTGTGTGCGTATACATACACATACATGCATAGAAACGTGCATGCATACATGCATGCATGCGTACATGCATACATGCACACATTCGGTGTTTCAGCCATACAAGCATGCATACATACAGGCTTACATACATGTATACACACGTACCTACATGCATACATGCGCATACATACACATATACATACATACATACATACAGACAGGCAGACAGACAGACAGACAGACAGACATGCATGCATGCATGCATGCATGCATACATGCATACACACATATACATACATACATGCATGCATACATGCATACGTACGTGCGTATGTACATACATACATACACACAGAGACAGACAGACATGCATACATACATACATGCAAACATGCATACACACAGAGATGCATTTATACATTACGCGCACATTGCATACATGCATGCATACCTACAGGCATACACACACACACATACATACATACATACATACATACAGACACGCATGCATACAAACATACGCACACAGGTACATACGTGCATACGTACATGGATACATACATGCCTACAGTCCTACCTATCTCCCTACCGAGCTACCTATCTACATGCATACATACATGCATGAATGCATGCATCCCCTTTACGACCACACTTCGGGTGATAAGGAGGGTGTGGGGGGCGGAAAGGGGGGGAACCAACATCTGATTCAATCGATCTCACTATCGATCTCACTCAACGGGACACCACGGGACACCACGGGACACCACGGGACACTTGTCGATCTCACCAGCGATCTCACAATGGAACTCACTTAAAGGGACACCACGGGACACCACGGGCCACCGCAGGACACCTCTCGATCTCACTATCGGTCTCATTATCGATCTCACTATCGATCTCACACAACGGAACACCATAGGACGCCACGGGACACCACGGGACACCACATCGATCTCACTATGGATCTCACTGTCGATCTCACTCAACGGGACACCACGGGACACCACGGGACACTTGTCGATCTCATTATCGATCTCACTATCGATCTCACTTTCGGGACACCGCGAGCCACCGCCGGACGGACGGACGGACGGGGGAAAATCATTTGTCTTGACTTCGCCCTAGCAACGGTGGACACCACGGGACACCACGGGACACCACGGGACACCGCGGGAGACCGCCAGGGCCACCGCCGGACGGACGGACGGACGGGGGAGAATCATTTGTCTTGACTTCGCCCTGGCAACGGCGAACACGGGACACCACGGGACACCACGGAACTCCGCGGGACACCGCGGGACACCGCCGGACGGACGGACGGACGGGGGAGAATCATTTGTCTTGACTTCGCCCTAGCAACGGCGAACACCACGGGACACCACGGGACACCACGGGACACCGCGGGACACCGCTAGGGCCACCACCAGACGGACGGACGGACGGGGGAGAATCATCTGTCTTGACTTCGCCCTAGCAACGGCGGGTTCATTCCTCTAGCGCGCCCACGTAGCTTCGCCTCGCCCGCACGCATGACACAAACGAAACGAAACGATTTCCTGGTTGGGGGTCTCCGTTCCACTGCGATCTCACCCCCCAACCTCCGACATACATACATGCATGCATACATGCATACCAACATACATACACACGTGCATGCATACATACATGCATATATGCATACATGCACACGTGCATACATACATGCATACATACATACATGATAATATACATATATATGTATGTACGTACGTGCGTATGTATATATATATACATATATATATATATGTATGCATACGTACATGCATACATGCATACATATATGTGTATGAGAGAGGGAAAGGTGGGGGGAAGAGGGAGAGAGAGAGAGAGAAAGAGACAAAAAACAATAGAGATAGATATAGGACTACTAAACAGAATTAGCGAGAGAGAGAGAGAGAGCGCGAGGTTTGCATATAGAGCTAGAGACATGCAAAGACAACTAGGGAAAGGGCGATCGAGGCATGCAGAGAGTGGGAGGCAAGTAGGCAGGCATTGTGACTGTTGACGAACAGACAGACCTATGTGTTATGTGGCAGAGAGGCAAGCTTGGCAGGCACTGCTCGACTATCCGTGCCTTCTCTGCCCGCATGCCGTCCACGTAGAACTTGTCCAGCGCATCGAGATCTGTTGCTGCCCGGCTCACCTTGAGCGGAAACAGAGCGCTGACTGAAAGCGACGCATCCCTAAAACTGCACTTGCCGTGCGCACAGCACGGATCTAGAACAATGCGTGCTCGGAAGCGTCGAAATGATCTGCTGCCGTGGAGCTCGGCGGACACTCATACCTGAGGCATCAATTCTTGCTGGTCGAAGCTGCCCTCCCCCCTCGTCGCCTTTGAGACCGCTTCGCCCCACCTACCAGCCATCCACGGTAGCGTGTCTGCTCTTTCTGCTCAGCATCTCCAGTTTCCCGCTGGGAAGAGCAAGAGCAGCAACAGGAGAGAGAAAGTGAGGAGGGATGAGAATCGCGGGAAGGACGAGGAGGAGGCCCAGGGAGAACCCACACATCCCCAAACCCTCGAACACGCATCTGAAACCTTCCTCGTCTCTCATCGTCTCATGGGGCGACAGGTGATCGAAGGAAGGTTTCTTTCCTCGTCCACAACCCCCCTTCCTGGGAGGGAACCTCCCCCCTCCCCTCCCTGAGGTTTTGGGGGGAAGGTCGCGATGTGTCGGAGGCTCCTTTTTTCGGCTCTTGGGAGGGCAATGTTTTGCCACCCTTCACGAGGATCGTGGCCCCCGAAGGGGGGGGGGCGCACATCTAGTACCCCCCACTCTTTTGACCGACCGCCCCCAAGATGGCCCCGAGAGGCCCTCCAGGGCTCCCAGGAGGCTCCCAAGAGGGCCCAAAGAGCGCCCTAAGAGGCCCCAAGAGGCCTCCAAAAGGCACCCGAGAGGCCCCCAAAAGGCCCCCGAGCGGCCTCAGAGAGCCCAAGATGACCTCCAAGATGGCTCGGATAGCCCGAGCTGGCTCCAGATGGCTCCCAAGATGCTCCAAGCGGCCCCAAGACTGCTCCAAGACGGCCCGAGATGGCCACGGAGCCTCCCAAACCTCCCTCGCTGTTTGACTATGCGTGTCTCTTCCTCTCTCCCCCCGTCAACTCTCATGGGCATCGTTTCTGGATGGGCTGGTGGGTATACGCGGAGCGTCAAGAATACTCTACGTCCTCCTTGGAGGCGCGCGTCCGACCCGAACATATAGTCCCCCATCTTGTAGTGCATCGTGTCCCGAGCGGTGGCCAGAAAGCGCCCACCACGACGCATATGCCATGAGATTTCCCGGTGCGCGCGTCGCGCGTCGCCCTTTAAGGAGGGGGGGAGGCGACGCACACATAGTATTAGTATGTTGGGGCGACGCGGACTTCAACTCTCCTCCCCCATGGTGGAGGCGAGGGCGGCCGGGCGGTTGGATGCCAGGCAGCCTTCACGGGCTGCAGCGTGCTGCCCTTCGGGGGATGCTCCTTCATGGCCTCGATGGTGACGTCCGACAGGCGCCTCGGATGCGAGAAGGCTGCACCGTTCCTCCTCCTCCTCCTCCTCCTCCTCCTCCTCCTCCTCCTCCTCCTCCTCCTCCTCCTCCTCCTCCTCCTCCTCCTCCTCCTCCTCCTCCTCCCCCTCCTCCTCACCCCTTTTCCTCCTCCTCCTCCTCCTCCACTCCTTTTCCTTATAGATAACTCCTCCCTGTCGCACCCCGAAGCAAAATTTGAAGGCGGGTCGGGCGTTTCGCCTGAGACTTCCTCACCACTTATGACTCTGCAACTTAAGAAGCGACAACAGTTTAACTGATGGAAGGCGGGCCGCTTTCAAAATGTGGCTCTCGCTTAGCGCCGCGCACGCTCGTCTTAAAAAATGCAGGAGTTTCACGGATTGGGGGCGCGTCGTTTTCAAAATGTGGTTATCGCATCAGCGCCGCGCACATTCGTCTTAAAAAGTTGCAAGAGCTTCACAGACTGAGGGCGGGTGGTTTTCAAAATGTGGCTCTCGCCCTGGCGCCACGCATACGAATCATAAAAGTTGCAAGAACTTTACGAACTGAGGGCGGGTCGTTTTCAAAACGTGGCTCTCGCCTGAGCGCCGTGCACATTCTTTATAAAAACTTGCAAGGGCTTCACGGATTAAGAGCGGTTCCTTTTCATAATGCGGCTCTTCGCCTGAGCGCCTCGCACACTCGTCTTTAAAATTTGCATGAGTTTCACTCACGGATTCCCATGATCAGCGCACAAGACAAAAGTACCTTGGAAGGATTCAGGATTATGCGGGCGCAACAGTTATCTGGATTCGCTGTGCTGGCTTTGTGGTACCATTCTGGATCGTCAAGACGCAGCAGCCAGGTTGATACGTTGCGTTGACATCCCCAGAACAATGTTTAGCACGCTTCCGGATATTCAAACTGTTGTGTTCCAACGAAGCAGTGCCCTCAATGGAAATGAACCGTTGTATGGGACCTGTGAAGAGGGAGCTTGGAAGGAGGGTGTATTTCAACATCGTTGATGACCCTTGGGTTTCCACACGTCCTCCTCTTCCTCCTCCTCCGGCGGTTCGCGCGGCTCATTGCAGCGGCCAAAGCACATTGGTCGGGAGCCAACGCAAGCCCCCAACACAAGGACCCACACGCCGCTCAGAGGTGGCAGGTCCCAGAGCCGAGGGGGTGCGCCAACCTGGGCCTATAACAACAACAACAACAACAACAACAACAACAACAACAGCAGCAGCAACAGCAGCAGCAGCAACAGCAACAACAGCAGCAGCAGCAACAACAACAACAACGACAACAACAACAACGACAACAACAACAACAACGACAACAACAACAACAACAACAACAACAACAACAACAACAACAACAATTACTAGCACGTGGGGACACACCGTTCTCACCAGTGCCAGGGTTTTCATAGGAGGCGGGCAATACCCCCACTTTGTGGGGGGGCCGGTTCAAGCTCTACCAAATTTCCAAACGACTCTTCGCCACCACCCACACCCAGCTTCCCGCCCTATGACGTTCGGACACTTCACTTCGTGGCATGCGGACGACCGTGGCTACTATTCAGGGCCCCGCGGCCGACGACGACGGCGTGCGCGCGCGAAGAAAAAACGAATGTGTCCCGCATGGTATTATTTGACAGGGATGATGGCCCTGGCAGGTGCGCAACCGTTGTTGCAGAAGTTCGAAAAAGTTGCTCGCAAAAGCCCGCTTGACAGAAATGTTTAAAAAGTGTTGGGTTTCCTACGAATCCGCAAGAGCGCGCGGGATGAAATTTTGACATTTTTTTGTTGAAAAAACATTGGTTTTTTGATGTTTTTATGTTAAAATCGCTACGAAAACTAAAGTTTTGGAAGGATTTCGTCTTGCGCGCGCGAATGTCCACTTTACCTTATTTTTTGCAAGGGATTCTTGAAGTTTGGTTATGTTAGAACAAGAAATGTCCACTTTAGCTTATTTTTTGCAAGGGAAAACCGATCGTAACAACACAACCGGATCCGGACCAACCCGTTTTGCCTGAGACTTCCTCACGAAAATGATGAAAATGAGGCTGCGGCCTAGGCGCGGCGGGGGGGTCGCGCACCAGGGGCCCCAACAATAATTATTCTTTAGAAGTAATAATGTTCAACAACAACAACAACAACAACAAGAACAACAACAACAACAACAACAACAACAACAACAACAACCACAACAACAACAACAACAACAACAAGAACAACAACATCAACAACAACAACAACAACAACAACAACAACAACAACAACAGCAATAACAACAACAGCAGCAGCAGCAACAACAACAACAGCAACAACAACAACATGTTTAAGACCGTTCGCCTTTATATGCTCGAGTGTCCAATAACGCGTATTTCCCAAACCCTCGATACCCGCCTCTTCGTCTTCGATCGAACCCCTCTTGGGGGGTATTCTTTTTGTTCCCTGCAGGCCGAGCCCCGGCAAGCGGCGGGGCGGCCGCAGACCGTCGGCCTGGCCAGCGGCAGCGCTGATCGGCGGGGCGGCCGCGGACCGTCGACCCGACCCCAAGAGGGACGGAGAGGGGACCAACCACGACGACGACGACGACGACGACGACGACGTCGAAGACGACGGCGACGACGACGACGACGGCGACGACGAGGGAAAGCGAGAGCGAGAGAGAACGACAGCAGGGCCACGAAGGGCACGAAGTAGGCCACGAAGGGCGACAGCGGGGACACGAAGGGAATGCGTATGGGGCCACGAAGAGCGCGAACGAGCGGGGGCCACGAACTGCAGATAATGCGGGGCCACAGAAGGCAACTATGGGGCCACTGAGGGTAGCAACTGGGCCACGTAGGACAGTGAGGGGGACACAAATGGCGACAGCGGGGCCACGAAGGGCACGCACATGGGGCCACAACGGGCGCGAATCCTGGGCGCCTGGGTGTCGGGAGCGCGGCGCTTGGGCAAACTGCAAGAAATTCCAACGCAAGGCCATTCTTCAGTAAGTTGCAAGCAAGTCTCCAGCGAGAGCGCGACTCCAGAACGCCGGGAGAGCGATTCCTGAATAAATTGTAAGGAAATCCCCAGCGAGAGCGAGACTCCTGAATAAAATGCGAGGAAGTCTCGGGCGGGAGCGGGGGTCCTGGCTAAATTGCAAAGAAGTCTCAAGCGGGAGCCCTAATTGTTGTGACCCGGGGGCCAGGGGCCCAGTTTGAGCAGGATGACTTTCCCTGTCAAAACAACAGGGTGCGAGCGTCGAGGGGCACACTTTGATTGAGAAAAACACCATGCACCGGTCGGGGGGATCAACAAAAATTATTCTTCATAAATGGGAAATCAACAACAACAAAAACAACAACAACAACAACAACAGCAACAACAACAACAACAACAACAACAACAACAACAACAACAACCACCGCAGCAGCAGCAACATCAACAAAAACAACACCAACAACAACAATCATTGTAGCACAATTCGCGATTATCTGCTTGCGTGTCGTTCAATCTGCACATCCCAAACCCTGGATACCCGCCCTCTTCGTTTTCGATCGCACCCCCTTTGTGGGGGTATAAAAATTCCCCGCCGCGCGCGGTTGGCGAAGCCGAAAACGAAGGGCAACAGATAACGGGGGAGAATGAAGACGACGGGATCGGAGGGAGGGAGGGGAAGGGCAAGGAGGGGGGGGGGACGACGATTTGCGCTGCGTGCGGCGATTCAGCTTGCGCCATGGTTTGCGACAACCACTCCAACACAGGTTAACAATAAGTTTCGCCACGGGTCGCGCCATAAACAGCGCTACGCACCACCCCCTCTGACATAACACATCGTGGATACCCCCACGGGGGGGGCGCACAGTTGCGAACTGGCGCCAGGAACAAATTTCGCGGAACCCGAATAAGAAACGGGACGTTGGGAGAGCGGGGCGGCAAAATGACGAGAACTGCAACCGCGTCGACGGGGGCGCGGGGACGTGGAATGGATCGGGACGAAGTGGACATGAGTGGGGTCTCAGGAGGAGGAGCGGCAATGAGTGGGGAAGAGGAACCGGGAGGAGCACGGAGGAGCGGGGGGCGCACGGAAAAATCTGGAGGAGGGGCTGGGAATAACTTGGGAGCAATGCGGGGCGCGAGCGGAAAGGGGTGGAGATTGTTGGGACGGGGCGGGGCGGCCTGGGGAGGAGTGGGCGGAATGCGAAGTGTTGAAGATTTTCATTACATGGAGTACGAACGACATGAAAATGAGCATGAAAGGACAAAGTAGAAAAGACTGGGAAAGAACGTTGGCTAGTGGGGGCAGGTGGATACGAGCGGAGACTGGTGCGGAAACAACGCGCGGGGGGATTGGAAGGCACCCGAAAGCCTCCTATGACATATGGGGGGCCTCGGAATGGCCCCGATGACCACCGAGCAACTCCAGAGGCTCCGAAAACCTGTGGGAACGCCCCGGGGGCCTCGTCGAGGGTGGCCTTCATTCGAAGCCTGCAGAAGAGCCTGGGACAGTGGAACACGCGCGTCTCAAAAGCCGACAAACCGGGCCCCGGCAAGCGGCGGACCGTCGGCCTGGCCAGTGGCAGCGCTGGAGATGCACACGCCGACCCGCGTCAACCCGACCCCAAGATGGACAGACAGCGGGCTCACCACGACGACGACGACCACGACGAGAGGAGGGAGGAGGAGGAAAAGGAGGAGGAAAAGAGGAAGAGGAGGAGGAGGAGGAGGAAGGGAGGGAAGGAGGGAAGGAAGGAGGAAGGGAAGGAGGAGAGGGAGGAAGGAAAGGAGAAGGAGGAAGGGAGCAGCGACGGGGCCGCTGAGGGCAGAAACGGGCCCACGAAGGGCAGAGAGGGGGCCACGAAGGGCGACAGCGGGGCCACGAAGGGCATGCATATGGGGCCACGACGGGCGCGAACGAGCGGGGGCCACGAAGGGCATTCGTATATGGGGCCCACAAAGGGCGACAGCGGGGCCACTGAGGGCAGCAAAGGGGCCACGAAGGGCAGCGAGAGGGCCACGAAGGGCGACAGCGGGGCTACGAAGAGCATGCGTATGGGACCACGACGGGCGACTGCGAGCGGGAGCCACGAAGGGCATATAATGCGGGGCGACAGTGGGCAGCGACGGGGCCATTGAGGGCAACAACAGGGCCACGAAGGGCTTTCCCTGATATTTAAAAAAGTGCGAGCCCCGGGAAGGGCATTTCAATAGAAAAAACAATGTACACCGGACGGGGGGACCAACAATCATTATCCTTCAGAAACGAAAGAACAACAACAACAGCAACAACAACAGCAGCAGCAGCAACGATAACAACAACAACAACAACAACAACAACAACAACAGCAGCAGCAGCAGCAGCAGCAACAACAACAACAATCATTATAAGATTGTTCGATCGTACTTACCCGTGTGTCATTCAAAACGAGTTCCCCACACTCTCGATACCCGCCCTTCTTGTCTTCGATCACACCCCCTTTGGGGGGATTATTTCTCTTTGCGGGGGGCGGCGGGCTCAGACAGGCGGGCATACCTGAACGGGCGGACAATCCTTCGTGGGCGTACATGCGCCCGCCATTGGAATTGGTGTGGGCCCTGCAAAAAGAGGAGGGGGAGAACGAGGGAGAGTGGAAGGGAGGGGGGGGGGCGAAGGAAGAGGGAAAACGCCAGGAGAGAAGGAGCGAAGAGGGGGGCGGCTGATTACAGGCAGGGAACGAGAGAGAGAGAGACAGACACAGAGACAGAGACAGAGACAGAGACAGAGACAGAGAGAGAGAAAGACAGACAGACAAGAGAGGCAGAGAAAGAGAGAGAGAGAGGGGAGAGAGAAAGAAAGAGGGAGGAGGCAGGAGGGGGAAGGGAGAAGGGAGGACGGAGAGGAGGGCGAGGGGATAGGGCATAGGGGCATAAGGATGAGGGAAGAGAGGAGGGAGAGAGAAGGGAGGAGAGGAGGGAGGAGGGACGAGGGAGAGGGAGGAGGAGCAGGAAAGTAAGAGCGTGAACGTTCGAGGAAGTCCTGGGCGAAAGCGCTGTTCCTGGAGGAAGTGTCGGGCGGGAGTCCACGACGGGCGGGCGATCCCCTGACGGGCGGGTCGGGCGGGTGGGACATTCAAGCGGGATGCCTGAGGATGGCGAGAACGCGATTCTTAAGTAAATTGTGACGGCGTCCTCGGCGCAGCGTGTTTCCTGAGCGTCGAAAGCGCGATGTCTGAATAAATTGCATGGAAGTCACAGGCGAGAGCGCAGCTCCTTAATAAAATGTGAAAGGTTCTGTGGCGGGAGCGGGGGTCTTGATTGAATTGCGAGGAAGTCTTGATTCAATTGCGAGGAAGTCTCAAGCGGGAGCGCCGTTCCTGAGTCAATTGTGAGGAAGTCTTAGATGGGAGCGGGGGTCCTGACTAAATTGCGAGGGGGTCACAGGCGGAAGCACCGATCCTGAATAAATTGCGAGGAAATCTCAAGCGGGAGCGATGGTCCGGAATGAATTTGGAGGACAACTCAAGCGGCAGCCGTTGGTGTTGTTGTTGTTGTTGTAATCCGGGGGGGGGGGGCAGGGACACAGTTCGAGCACCAAGACTTTCCCTGACAAAAAACGGGGTGCGAGCGTCGAGGGGCACACTTTGATTGTGAAAAAGCAGCATGCATCGGTGAGGGGGGACCAACAATAATTATCCTTCAGAAGTGACAACTCAACAACCAAAACAACAACCACCACCACCAACACCATCACCACAACCACAACAAGAAGAAGAAGAGACAAACAAACAAACAAAAAGAACAAAAAAACACCGACAACAGCAACAACAACCGCAACAACAGCAAAAACGCACAACCATAACTACAACAACCACAACCACAACAACTACAACCACAACCACAACCACAACAACAACAACAACAACAACAACATCATCAACAACAACAACAACAACAACAACAACAACAATTACTAGCACGTGGGGACACTCCGTTCTCACCTGTGCCAGGGTTTTCATAGGAGGCGGGCAATACCCCCACTTTGTGGGGGGGCCGGTTCAAGCTCTACCAAATTTCCAAACGACTCTTCGCCACCACCCACACCCAGCTTCCCGCCCTATGACGTTCGGACACTTCACTTCGTGGCATGCGGACGACCGTGGCTACTATTCAGGGCCCCGCGGCCGACGACGACGGCGTGCGCGCGCGAAGAAAAAACGAATGTGTCCCGCATGGTATTATTTGACAGGGATGATGGCCCTGGCAGGTGCGCAACCGTTGTTGCAGAAGTTCGAAAAAGTTGCTCGCAAAAGCCCGTTTGACAGAAATGTTTAAAAAGTGTTGGGTTTCCTACGAATCCGCAAGAGCGCGCGGATGAAATTTTACGAAAACATTTTTTTTTGATTTTTTTTTTGCAAGGGAAAGCGGGCGTCAACAAAACAACCGGATCTGGATCACATCGTTTTACCTGAGACTTCCTCACGAAAATGATGAAAATGTGGCTGCGGCCTAGGCGCGGCGGGGGGGGCGCGCACCAGGGGCCCCAACAATAATTATTCTTTAGAAGAAATAATGTTCAACAACAACAACAACGACAGCCGCAGCAGAAGCAAGAACAACCAGAGAGGGAACAACAACAATAACCACTACCACTACCACAACCACAACAACAACCACCACAACCACAACCACAACAACCACAACCACAAACACAAACACAACAACAAGAACAACAACAACCACAACCACAACCACAACAACGACAACAAAAAAATGTAAGACGGGTCGCTTTTATCTTGCGGCGGACCAACCCACACGTAGATCCCAAACCCTCGATACCCGTCCTCTTCGTCTTCGATCGTACCCCCTTGGGGATATATCTTTCTTAACTGCAACGTGTATTTCGTGCGGCCCCTAAGGCAGGGAAAGAGATGACGGATGGAAGGATGGGAAAAGGGGGAGGGAGGAGGATGGAGCACGAGAGGAGGTAGCAGGAAGGGGGCTAAGAGCAGAAAACATGTGGCAAAACGAGACGGGCAGATCGGGCGGGTAGACCCCAACGGACGGGCGGGGAAGGCGGGCCCAGGCGGCCAACTCGAACAGGCGGGTTGCTGAAGCGTGCGCCCTGCATGAATCGCCAAGAAATCTCATGCGATTACGCGAATCCCAAATAATCGTCCGGAAATCCACAGCGAGAGCGTGATTCCTGAATGTCGAGGGCGCGGCGTCAACATAAAATGCGAGAGTACTACGCGAGGACGCGAGTCCTGTTCAAATTGTGAGAAAATCCTGCGCGCGAAGGCGATTTGGGAATAGCTTGTGAAGAAGTATCCAGGGGGAGCCGCTGTTGTTGTAAACCGACGGGCTGGGGGCACAGTTTGGTGACACCTCACTTCCCCTTGTAAGAAACAGGGTGCAAGCCCCGGGAGAAGCACTATAATTGAAAAACCATTGCCTACAGGGGAGGGGGGATCAACAATAATTACCCCATAGAAAGAATTCAATAGCAACAACAACAACAACAACAACAGCAGCAACAACAACAACAAACTAGCGACGCCCCCTGGCTACACGGAATAATAAATCGCTACTACTCCGTGTATCCGACGCACGGAATAGTAAGCGCCTACTACTCCGTATACACGGACAGCGCTTTCAACTCGGCATACACGGAAAAATAAGCCACTATTATTCGACGCATCCGATACGCGGAATAGTAGGCGCCGACTACTCGGTATGCACGGCAAAATAAGCCCGTACTACTTCGTTTATCCATACACACGGAATTCTAGGCCGCGATTACTCCGTGTATCCGTACAGACGGAAGAACAAACCGTTATTAATCAGCGCATTCGTATACACGGAATAGTTAACCGTTACTAACCGTACACCCGCATACACGGAAATATAAGCCATTATTTCTCCGTGGATCCGTATTCACAAAATAGTAGGCCGTGTACCTGTATACACGACATAATGGGCCACTATTATTCCGTGCGCCCGTATACACGGAAGACTTAGCCGCTATTACTACGTGTACCCGTATACACGGAACTATAAGCCGCGATTATCCGGTGTATCCGTATACACGGAGTACCAGGCTGCTGTTGTACTCCGCGTATCCGTCTACACTGGGTTATAAGCGGTTATAACTCGGTGTGTCCGAATACACGGAGAAATCGGCAACAATTTCTCCGTGTGTCCGAAAACTCGACATAATGGGCCGATAATACTCCGTGTACCCGTATACACGGATTCAAAGGCCACGATTACTCCGTGTATCCGTATACATAAGCCGCTATCGCTCAGTGTATCCGAATATCCAAAGTACTAGACCGCTAGTATTCTTTGTGTCCGCATTCACGGAAGAGTAAGCGCGTATTATTTATTGTACACGGAATAACAAGCAGCTAAGACTCCGTGAATCCGTATACACGGAATAACAGGCCCCTTTAGTACTCCGTGTATCCGTATGCACGGAGCAACCGGCTAGTATTACTCTGTGTATCCGATACGCGTCTACGAGTCCGTATACACGGACTAATAGGCCATGATTACCCCGTGTACCCGATGCACGGAATGGTAACCTCCTACTATTCCGCATACGCGAAGTAGTATGCCGCAATTACCCTGTGTATCCGAAACCGTTGTTACCCCGCGCATCCGCATACACAAAATAGCAGGCCGCTATTACTCCGCCTGTCCGTATTCACTGAAGAATAAGCCACTGCTACTCCGTGTGACCGAATACACGGGGTAATAGGCCGCTAAGAACTCCGTGTATCAATATACACTGAATAATACGCCGCCGTTACTCCGTGTGCCCGTATACACATGGAAATAGGCCGCGATTACCCTGTGTACCCGTATACACTGAATAATAAGCCGCCGTTACTCCGTGTGCCCGTATACACGGGCGAATAGGCCGCTAATACTTCATGTATGCATATACACGGAAGAATAAGCCGCTATTACTCCGCTTATCCGTAAACACTGAGTTGTAACCCGCTACTACCCCGTGTTTCCGACACACGGAATAGTAAACGCTTTTTACTCCTTAGACACGGAGCAATCGTCCGCTACTACTCCGTGTATCTGATACACGGAACAATATGCACTTACTACTCCGCCCGCACGCAAGAACAAGCCCCTACTACTCCGTGTGTCCGTACACGCGGAGTAATTAACCGAAGTTACTCGGTGTAGCATTGTACACAAACTACTAAGCGCCTATTACTCTTTATACACGGAACAATGGGCCGCTAGCACTCCATGTATCCGTAGACACGGAATAATAGGTTCCTGTTACCCAGTGATTCCGTATACACGGGATATATATATATATATATATATATATATATATATATATATCTATACTAGTACTCAGCGTATCCGATACATGAAATAGTAAGCGCCGATTTTTCATGATACACGGGGTAGAAAGCCGCTAACACTCCCAAACCATCGAGACCCACACTCTTCGTCTTACAAGGGGGAGGGAGGAGGATAGAGCACGAGAGAGAGAGAGAGTAGCAGGAGGGGGGCTACGAGCAGAAAACACGTGACAGAACCAGACGGGCCCATCGGGCAGGTAGACCCTAACGGGCGGGTCCCACGCGAGAGCGCGATGACTGCATACATTGTGAGGTCATCCTGTGCAAGAGCGCGATCTGGCAATAAATTGTTAGAATGTATCTGGCGGGAACTGCTGTTGTTGTAAGCCGGGGGCCAGGGGCGCAGTTTGGTGACCGCTCGAATGTTTCCTTTTTTGAAAACAGGGTGCAACTCCCGGGAGAAGCACTGCAATTGAAAAAAACAATGGTTACCGGAGGGGGGATTAACGAAAAGTATACCTTTGAAATAAGATTCATCAACGACCACAACAACATACATGTTCAGACTGTTCTCTCTTCTGCTCGCGGGCCATTCAACACGTATATCCCCAACCATCGAGACCCACGCTCTTCGTCTTCGATCGTACCCCCTTGGGGGTATGTATCTCTCTTACCTGCAACGTGTATTTCGTGCAACCCCTAAAACAAGGGAAGAGACGACGGATGGAAGGGACAAGTGAGAGGGAGGAGGATAGAGCACAAGAGAGAGAGAGAGTAGCAAGAGGGGGGCTACGAGCAGAAAACACATGACAGAGCCAAACAGGCCCATCGGGCGGGTAGACCCTAACGGGCAGGTCGGGAAGGCGGGCCCAAGCGGCAAGGTCGAGCAGGCAGGTTGCTGAAGCGTGCATCGTGCATGAATCGCGATAGCGCGATTTCGAGAGCGTGATTCCTGAGTGTCGAGAGCGCGGGGCGTCTGAATAATTGGCGAGGACGTCCCAGGCGAGAGCGCGATTCCTGTATAATTTGTGAGCACGTCCCGCGCGAGAGCGCGATTTGGGAATAAGGAAGCATCAGGCGGGAGCCGGTGTTGATGTAGTTCGGAGGCCAACAGCGTAGGTTAGTGGCCCCTCGCGTTCCCTTGTTAAATAACAGGGTGGGAGCCCCGGGATATGCATTTTCATTGAAAAACAAATACTCAACATAAGGGGAATCAACAACAGTCATTCACTAGAAATGAGAGTTGAACAACAACAACAACAACAACAACAACAACAACAACAACAACAACAACAACAACAACAGCAGCAGCAGCAGCAGCAGCAGCAACAGCAACAGCAACAGCAACAGCAACAACCACAGCAACAACAACGACAGTAGCAACAACAACAACAACAACAGCAGAAGCAACAGCAACATCAGCAGCGGCAAGAACAACAGCAGCAGCAGCGACAACAACAACAACAACAACAGCAGCAAGAACAACAGCAACAACGACAACAACAACAACAACAACAACAACAGCAACAGCAACAGCAACAGCAACAACAACAGCAAAAGCATGTTAGGACTGTTCGCTCCTACGTATCTGCTGGCGTGCCACGCAACACGTATATCTCAAACTCACGATACCCGCACTCTTCGTCTTCGATCGTACCCCCTTGGGGGGCACACCTTCATTACCTGCCACGTTTGGGCCTTCCGAAGGCCCAAGACGGCCCAAGACACCCGAAGGATCGCCCCAGGACCGCACAAGAGGCCTCCAAGATGGTACCATGACAGCCCAAGAGGCCCCCAAGACGGTCCCAAAAGGGCCCCAAGACGGTCCCAGGTGGCTTCCAAGACGCCCAAGATAGCCTCCAAGACGGCCAAGATGGCCCCAATAGCAGCAAGATGCCTCCAAGACGGCCCAAGATGCAGCCAAAACGGCCCAATGTGGCCTCAAGATGGCCCACGACGGCCCAAGAACTGCCCAAGAGGTCTCCAAGAGGTCCTCCAGGAAGACCCGAAGGGGCCTACATCCGCGAGATGCCATAGACGGTTGACAGATTTGGGCGCGGTTGCTTAGTTTCGGCGCTCAGGCGGCTCAAGACGGCCCCGAAGGCCACCAAGATGGCCACAAGAGCGCCCCAGAGGCCTCCGAGATGCCCCCTTACGGCCCAAGAGGCCCCCACGACGACCCCAAGAGGGCTCTAAGACTGCCCAGGAGACCTTCGAGACCCCCAAGATGGCCTCCCAGACGGCCCTAAAGCGCCCCAAGAGGGTCCCCAGTCTGCCCAGAAAGGCCCGCAAGACGGCTCCCGACGGCGTCAGACGGGCCAGGAACGCCCTCAGACGGCTAAAGGACCTCCCAAGGAGCCTCCAAAGGCCCCCAAGAGGCCCAAGGAAGCCCCCGAGAGGTCTCCAAGAGGCCCCCAGGAGGCCACAAGCGTGCCCCGCGAGGCTCCCAAGAGACCTCCTCCTCCTCTTCCTCCTCCGTCTCCGCCTCCTCCGGTCTCCTCCCTCTCCTCCCCTTATTCTTATTACCCTCCCGCGTGTTCCCCGAAGTGGTTCCACAACGGCTAGGGGGATAACACGAAGTCCGATAGCTTGGTCGAGCTTTGGCCGCAACGTTCGGCCACATAGGCTCGTGCGAAAGGCATGGCGCGGCGATGATTCGCCGTAGGCGTCTTCGATGTGATGCAAGAAACTATCAAAACTATCAGGACGAGGGCCACACGACCCATTCGTGGGGCCTAAGAAAATAATCAACAGCGGAGGGCGTGGGAACGTGTTCGTGTTTGAAGTGTGCGGCTCGTCTGGTGTAGGGGAACTGCAGGAATACGGTACAAATGCAGTAAGGACACGACAGGATCATGATGGGAACGCCACAGGAGCTACGGGGGAATGGCGTGGGAATGCCACTGGAGTGCTCCAGCAGGAACATGGTGGGGGGTACGATAGGCCGAATGTAGAAATGCGACCACACGATTGTGGCGCGTGGACAGCCCCCTTTGCTTTGCGACCTGAAAAAATCTGAACGCAAGCGTTGCAGGGCAAGACAACGCGAAAAACAAATGTGATATCTGGTCGTGTCGTGTGTCGACCGTTATCCTGACAGTGCAATGCAGCGTGTATACATTAATCAGATGTCCTTCCTATCCGACTCCTACAATAACACTTATGTCGTGGTTGTGCGATTCATAGCGAATGTCTCGTGTGGACATAAGTGTTCCTATAGCGTTTATGCTGCATACCGACAGCATACCGACGGCACTCGCGCTGTATCGCCATAACACTCCCATACGAATCAGACCGTAGTGCTATATCATATCCGTCGCAGTCCTACTGTATTCCTACAGCATGCCTGCAGCACAAGACCAGTCCACCCGCGTGCCTGACCAGTGCCGAGTGGCCCTGCTAGGGATACATACGAGTTCGCGCGCGCGCTCACTCCGAGGACTTCCCTGCATTGAGGGGTGGACGGTGGGAAGGGAGGAGATGGGAGCGGAACAGGACAGGAGGAGGAAATGCGATCGGGGAGGGGAGGGGAAGGGAGGGTACGTTTGAAGTTCGACGACCTGCGCGCAAATGAGACAGGGGAGGGGAAAGGAGGTTACGTTTGGAAGATTGACGACCTTCGCGCCCAGATCCGCTGCAGTCAGAACAAGCGAACCGAGGTCGGAGGAAGGGAAGTAAAAGAGCCTCAGGACAAGGTTGGGGGGAGTAGAATGAGGGGTGTGAAGGGTGAATGAGGCAGGGGGGCATGAGAGGAGGACTGAGGCAAAGACACCATGGGGGGAAGGGGAAGCGCAGAGCAGGTCGGAGGCTGTAGGAGGGAGAAGGAGGAGAGGAAGGGAGGGAAGGGAGGGGAGGGGGCACAGGAGGGAGGGGGAAAAGGACGGGGGATGGGTGGTAGGGAGGAGAGAGAGGGAGGAGTGGACACAGCACTCATAGGAAATGTCGCGCGCAGCGCAAGACATACACATCATGGAAGAAGGAAAACGCCAGAAACAGAAACTTATGGCGCTCAGCGCGGATTTCTTGGATCTGCGCTGGACCAGGGGCAGCGCCGGAGGCGCCGCCGGGGGGCCCAGCGCGGATCCAAGAAATCCGCGCGGAGCGCCACAAGTTTCTGTTTGTGGCGTTCTTGTCCTCCGAATTAAATTCGGAGGAGAAAAACGCCGAGCCGTTTTTCTCCTCCGAATTTAATGTCTCCTCCGGATTTGATTCGGGGTCCACTGCCCTGCCTCGCTGTAAGAAAGCGAGGCAGGGCAGGTGGACCCCGAAAGAGGGGCAAGGACGAAGACGAGGGCGGCCGTGCCAGGCAGGGCTGCCGCGAGGAGAGGAGGCTAGCGGAGGAGGAGGAGAGGTGGAGGGAGGAGGAGGAGGAAGAGGAGGAGGAGGAGGAGGAGGAGGAAGGAGGAGGAGGAGGACAAAGACGAGGGGGAAGAGCACGAGGGGCCAGACAGCGGCCGGCGCGGTGCCCCGAGGCGGCGGCTGCTCCAGCGAGAGCAGCTCGTGGTGGCGGCTCGCGTGGGTGACCTCTGCCGCAGGGCGGCGGTGAGGTTGTGTTTGCTCCCAGCCATCCTTGTTCCCAACCATCCTCCTCCTCCTCCTCCTCCTCCTCCTCCTCCTCCTCCTCCTCCTCCTCCTCCTCCTCCCCCCTCCTCCCTCCTCCCATGCCTCCCTCTACTCCCTCATCCATCCTCCCCCACACGCTCCGTGGCCCCACAGGGCGGCGGTGAAGTTGTCTTTGTCGCTACAGCGGAGGCCAGTCTACAGGGAACCTTCCACAAGAAACCCAGTCCTCAGACCCCAGGGCGTCCACTGCTCTTTGGTGCGGGAACGACACGCTGTCCATGGCAAAACCATCGACACCCAAGCAGTCCAGGGCACCCTGGAGGCGAGCAGGGGGGTTTCTCGGCATGGATCTGCACTGAATGTTCGACCTTTGGGGCCCTCGCCAGGCCCAGGGGGAGGAGGAGCAGGAGGAGGAGCAGGTGGAGGAGGGGAGGAGGAGGAGGAGGAGGAGGAGGAGGAGGAGGAGGAGGAGGGACCATCAAGCAACGACTCGGGATGAGAGACCACCCCCAGGGGGAATGGGTCGGGACTTCTCTGGAGGTCGGCGCGGCGTATGTTTTGTTGCTTCTCTTCGGAGCCCAGGAGCGGTATCTGCGTGATGTTTCAGGGCTGGACCTGGATGTTTTCGTTTTGTGATCGTTTTGTAGTTCGTTTTGCTCTACCTGTTCTCCTGTACCTCCCTCCCAAAACGAAAAACAAAGCACGGCCGAAATCCAGCAAAACACCGTTTAGGTCCAGTCCTGTGTCGTGTGTCCCTTTTTCTCCCCCACCCGATGATTGGCCCTGATCTCGGCCACGCTGGTAGGACGCTTTCGGCTCTTGCCGTTCGCTCTCTGCTTGCCCGCTGGCCTCGCTGTGTGATCGTTGCCTGGTGGTGTGCGCTCCCCTCTTCTCCCTCCAGGAATCGGGTCCACGAGCGGTGTATATGCCTCCCTGGCCATGTCTGGAGGCCGTATACAGTCGGGGCGTTGACCTCAGGAACCCTAAATAAGGAACGAGGCCCATTTTTTTCATGGGTTAAACTTCGATTTCCCGTCGAAAACATAAGGAAAACCTGAGGCAAGCTGCGAAACACTTAAGGAACACGGAGCCCCTCCCCAACGAAAAGGGTTCCTTCTTCAGCGACCCGACTGTACGCCGCTGCTGGACCCGGGGTGGGGCAGGCCCGGGGCGGTGGATGTGCAGAGATCTCGTCGCCCTGTGCTGTGCCGTTCCTCCTCCTCTCTGGCGCCCCTCTCGAGCGGCCCCAGGGTGGCCCACGAGGCACGCTGGACCAGGACCCCAGTGCCCCAGCGGTCCACCTGTGCCACAGGGGTGGTGACCCATTCGGGCGCCCCCGGGCCTTCAGGGGGGGAGGAAGAGGAGGATCGAGAATCGAACAAATAGCAAGAGGAGGAGGAGGAGGAGGAGGAGGAGGAGGAGCTTGAGGAGGAGGAGGAGGAGGACGAGGAGGGAGGGAAGAAGGGAGGAAAAAGACTACACAAGGGAGGAAGGGAGGGAGGCAGATGGAAGGAGTAAGCCTCCCCCCTTGTCCCCTAGCTCATTATACTCCTCCCCATGGTCATCCGACTTCCCCTCCTCCTCCTCCTCCTCCTCCTCCTCCTCCTCCTCCTCCTTATCATCATCATCATCATCATCATCATCATCATCATCATCATCATCATCATCATCATCATCATCATCATCATCATCAGCATCATCATCAGCAGCATCATCATCATCAGCAGCAGCAGCATCATCATCATCATCAGCATCATCATCTTCAGCACCAGCACCAGCATCAACATCATCATCATCATCATCATCGTCATCATCATCATCATCATCCTCATCATCATCAGCATCATCATCATCATCATCATCATCATCATCATCATCGTCATCGTCATGATCATCATCAGAATCATCATCAGCATCAGCACCATCAGCAGCATCAGCATCCTCCTCATCCTCATCATCATCCTCATCCTCATCCTCATCACCATCATCGTGACCATCACCATCGACATTATCATCATCAGCAGCATCAGCATCATCATCAGCATCATCAACATGATCAGCATCATAAGCAGCATCAGCATCATCATTATCAGCATCAACATCAGCATCATCATCATCATAATCAGCATCATCATCATCGATATCATCAGCAAGAGCATCGACATGATCATCATCAGAATCATCATCTGCATCAGCACCATCAGCAGCATCAGCATCCTCATCATCATCATCATCATCATCAGCATCATCATCATCATCAGCATCATCATCATCCGCATCATCCGTATCCTCATCCTCATCAGCATCATCAGCATCACCACCACAACCACCACTATCATCATCATCAGCATCAGCATCGTCATCGTCGTCTTCGTCATCATCATGAACATCGTCATCATCATCATCAGCAGCATCATCATCAGCATCAGCATCCGCATCAGCATGAGCATCATCATCATCATCAGCAGCATCAGCATCATCATTATCCTCATCCTCATCAGCATCATCAGCATCACCACCACAACCACCACTATCATCATCATCAGCATCAGCATCGTCATCGTTGTCTTCGTTATCATCATGAACATGGTCATCATCATCATCAGCATCATCATCAGCATCAGCATCCGCATCAGCATGAGCATCATCATCATCAGCAGCATCAGCATCATCATTATCCTCATCCTCATCAGCATCATCAGCATCACCACCACAACCACCACTATCATCATCATCAGCATCAGCATCGTCATCGTCGTCTTCGTCATCATCATGAACATCGTCATCATCATCATCATCATCAGCATCATCATCAGCATCAGCATCCGCATCAGCATGAGCATCATCATCATCATTAGCAGCAGCATCAGCATCAGCATCATCACCAGCATCATCAGCAGCATCATCACTTTCATCATCATCATCATCATCATCATCATCATCATCATCATCATCATCATCATCATTATCAGCATCAGCATCATCATCCTCATCCTCCTCCTCCTTTGCCTCCTCCTCATCATGATCATCAGCATCATCCTCACTACCACCATCAACATCACCATCAGCATCCTCATCCGAATCTTCACACAAATCCTCAACCGCATCCTCATCACCATCCTCATCGGTGTCGTCACCGTCATCGGTGTCGTCACCATCCTTGTCATCGTCATCGGTGTCGTCATCATCATCATCATCATCATCATCATCATCATCATCATCATCATGACCATAACCATCGACATCATCAGCATCAGCAGCATCAGCAGCATCATCATCATCGTCATCATCATCATCATCATCAGCATCATCATCATCAGCATCATCATCATCATCATTGCCATCATCATCATCATCATCATCATCAGCATCATCATCATCGTCATGATCATCATCAGCATCCTCATCATCATCAGCATGATCATCATCATCATCATAAGCAGCATGGTCATCATCAGCATCAGCATCATCACCATCGCCATGGACATCATCATTGCCACCACCACCACCAACAGCATCAGCATCATCATCGTCGTCGCCATCATCATCATGAGCGTCATCATCATCAGAAGCATCATCAGCATCATCATCATCAGCATCATCAGCATCATCATCCGCATCAGCATCATCATCATCACTATCAGCATCATCGTCATCATCATCAGTATCATCATCATCATGACCTCCACCATCATCAGACTCATACTCATTGGCATTGTCATCATCAATCTGCATCGTCATCAGCATCATCCTCAGCAACATCAGCATCATCATCATCAGCAGCATTATCAGCAGCACCAGAAATATCATCAAGCTCATAATCATCATCATCATCATCATCACCACCGTCGCATTCATCAGCAGCATCCATATCATCAGCATCATCAACATCATGATAGTCATCAGCATCACCAGAATCGTCATTATCATCAGGAGCAACCGATTCAACATCACCATCACCATCACCATCACCACCTTCATCAGAATCGCCATCATAATCAACAATATTGTCATCATCGCCATCGTCGTCATCATCATCATCAACAACATCAGCATCGTCATCTTCATCATCTGCATCACCACTACCATCACAATCATCATCATAGTAATCAGCATCATAATTATTATCAGCATCATCATCATCATCACCATCATCATCATCACCGTCGTCGAGGCCGCCGCCGCGAGAATCATCCCCCTCGTCGCCATGAACTATCAACATCATCATCGTTCTCCTCCACCCCCTGCCTCCTCCTGCCTCCTTCTCCAGCTCCTGCTCCTCCCCCTCTTCCATTTACGCTGCTGCTCAGGAATCTCCTGGGGCGAAAGCGAGCGCGGAAGGCGCTGAGTGACCCAAGACGCTCAGGGCTCACGGCGACCTGGACTCCTGAAACTTCGGGGGAAGACTGATCGAGTCTAGTAACTGAGTTTTGTTCGGACCTCTCATTTGCGTGATGCCAGCCAGACACCACCCTCCAAGCCCTGATGGTCGCTTCCTTGTGGCGCACGTGTACGCGTGTTCGAAATTCCAGGGCTGGTATTGTTTTCGCAAGAACAGTTTTGATTACATGCACCGACATATGATCGAAGAGTGAGCGATAAAAACATAGTGGACGAAGGTGCGGGAACGCTGTTGGTCGCAGTGTCGGGTGGAGTCTGCCGCGCTTGGGGTATTGACAACGTGAGTCACTATTCAAACAGACTCGCAAGAAGCCGGGAAGTGAATGATGAGGGCAGTGCCCCGCACAGCCCTTCTGATGGCTACCCTGAGCTCCTCTGCAGCTTCAGAAATGGGCATCGTCTCTTGGCAGACACCTTGGCTTTGACAAACACGAGCGCTCAACATCCTCTCACTGACCCCACAGACACTACGCTCAGCGTTTGCCCCTGGTCGTGATTCTCGTCGTCATGATCACAAATGACATTCTACAGTAGGGGCCCGACCACAAGGAACCCTCCACAAGAAACCCAACCCTA
>CAUYUJ010019714.1:85881-118381 GCA_963575745.1 Prorocentrum cordatum
ACAACCACCACTATCATCATCATCAGCATCAGCATCGTCATCGTTGCCTTCGTTATCATCATGAACAGGGTCATCATCATCATCAGCATCATCATCAGCATCAGCATCCGCATCAGCATGAGCATCATCATCATCATTAGCAGCAGCATCAGCATCAGCATCATCACCAGCATCATCAGCAGCATCATCACTTTCATCATCATCATCATCATCATCATCATCATCATCATCATCATCATCATTATCAGCATCAGCATCATCATCCTCATCCTCCTCCTCCTTTGCCTCCTCCTCATCATGATCATCAGCATCATCCTCACTACCACCATCAACATCACCATCAGCATCCTCATCCGAATCTTCACACAAATCCTCAACCGCATCCTCATCACCATCCTCATCGGTGTCGTCACCGTCATCGGTGTCGTCACCATCCTTGTCATCGTCATCGGTGTCGTCATCATCATCATCATCATCATCATCATCATGACCATAACCATCGACATCATCAGCATCAGCAGCATCAGCAGCAGCATCATCATCATCGTCATCATCATCATCATCATCATCAGCATCATCATCATCAGCATCATCATCAGCATTGCCATCATCATCATCATCATCATCATCATCATCAGCATCATCATCATCGTCATGATCATCATCAGCATCCTCATCATCATCAGCATGATCATCATCATCATCATAAGCAGCATGGTCATCATCAGCATCAGCATCATCACCATCGCCATGGACATCATCATTGCCACCACCACCACCAACAGCATCAGCATCATCATCATCGTCGTCGCCATCATCATCATGAGCGTCATCATCATCAGAAGCATCATCAGCATCATCATCAGCATCATCAGCATCATCATCCGCATCAGCATCATCATCATCACTATCAGCATCATCGTCATCATCATCAGTATCATCATCATCATGACCTCCACCATCATCAGACTCATACTCATTGGCATTGTCATCATCAATCTGCATCGTCATCAGCATCATCCTCAGCAACATCAGCATCATCATCAGCAGCATTATCAGCAGCACCAGAAATATCATCAAGCTCATAATCATCATCATCATCATCATCATCACCACCGTCGCATTCATCAGCAGCATCCATATCATCAGCATCATCAACATCATGATAGTCATCAGCATCACCAGAATCGTCATTATCATCAGGAGCAACCGATTCAACATCACCATCACCATCACCATCACCACCTTCATCAGAATCGCCATCATAATCAACAATATTGTCATCATCGCCATCGTCGTCATCATCATCATCAACAACATCAGCATCGTCATCTTCATCATCTGCATCACCACTACCATCACAATCATCATCATAGTAATCAGCATCATAATTAATATCAGCATCATCATCATCATCACCATCATCATCATCACCGTCGTCGAGGCCGCCGCCGCGAGAATCATCCCCCTCGTCGCCATGAACTATCAACATCATCATCGTTCTCCTCCACCCCCTGCCTCCTCCTGCCTCCTTCTCCAGCTCCTGCTCCTCCCCCTCTTCCATTTACGCTGCTGCTCAGGAATCTCCTGGGGCGAAAGCGAGCGCGGAAGGCGCTGAGTGACCCAAGACGCTCAGGGCTCACGGCGACCTGGACTCCTGAAACTTCGGGGGAAGACTGATCGAGTCTAGTAACTGAGTTTTGTTCGGACCTCTCATTTGCGTGATGCCAGCCAGACACCACCCTCCAAGCCCTGATGGTCGCTTCCTTGTGGCGCACGTGTACGCGTGTTCGAAATTCCAGGGCTGGTATTGTTTTCGCAAGAACAGTTTTGATTACATGCACCGACATATGATCGAAGAGTGAGCGATAAAAACATAGTGGACGAAGGTGCGGGAACGCTGTTGGTCGCAGTGTCGGGTGGAGTCTGCCGCGCTTGGGGTATTGACAACGTGAGTCACTATTCAAACAGACTCGCAAGAAGCCGGGAAGTGAATGATGAGGGCAGTGCCCCGCACAGCCCTTCTGATGGCTACCCTGAGCTCCTCTGCAGCTTCAGAAATGGGCATCGTCTCTTGGCAGACACCTTGGCTTTGACAAACACGAGCGCTCAACATCCTCTCACTGACCCCACAGACACCACGCTCAGCGTTTGCCCCTGGTCGTGATTCTCGTCGTCATGATCACAAATGACATTCTACAGTAGGGGCCCGACCACAAGAAACCCTCCACAAGAAACCCAACCCTAAGACCCCAGGACGTTCATGGATTCTTGCTGCGAGAACGTCACGCCTTCCATCGCAAAACCATCGAAACCCAAGAAACCCAGGGCACCCTGGAGGCAAGCAGGATGTTTCTTGGCATGGGTCCCCACTGTATCGTGGGCGCGCAGACATAGATTAGCGATCCATGGATTTGGCGCGCGGTCGCCTAATCCATGGATCGGGGGAGGTGTCCTCCCCAAAATGCGGCTGGTGCCGCTTCGCGCGGCGGCGGAAATCCGCGATGTCCCATGGAAACGGGACCATGTCGCTAATCCACGCCCCCTTGATCCATGTCTGCGATCGCATGACTGTAGGTCACCCAACTTTTCGCTTCGCATTGCACGCACCACTGATCTTTGGACGCCCGAAATGGGTACGGAAAGAATGGGTACAATGCCCAACAACAAATGTTGTCCCAAACCAACAGCGGCCGCTGTTGAGCAGGCGGCCTTCTGTCTCAGATGGACACAAGCCACGGCGGCGCAGACAGCGAGTCCTGTTCAAAATGAACAGGAACTGCTGTTGGGCATTGTACCCATTCTTCCCGTACCCATCTCGTTCGTGCCGATGTTCGTCTCTGCGATCTCCAACGGGGTCGTGCAGAAATGCCGCGCTCTCCGGCCCAGGCCGAACAGCGCAGAGCACGAGAAACCTCCGCGCCCCTGCGGGGGGGGCCTGCGCAGATATCCGCCATGAGCATCGTCGTCCCTCCCCCTCCCCGCTCCTCCTCCTCCTCCCCTCCTCTTCCTCCTCCTCCTCCTCCAACTCCTCTGCTTTCTCCTCCTCCTCCTCCTCCGCTTTCTCCTCCTCCTCCTCCTCCTCATCCTACGGGGTTTCGCTACAGTTCGTTGACGAAGGTTTCGGTGCTTCGCCTGGTGTGTGGGATGCAGAATGGAACGTGGTCCCTAGACCCGCTTGCCCACTCCACCCTCGGACACCGGAACGCAACTGCAGTCACAGGCAGGAACGAGGATTCAAGGCAAGGATAACAGGCCTTTGGAAACGCACGGTGCAGCGATTACAGCGGCAGGAGGCCGATGCACGGAGCAACACGGGCAAGGACGCAAGGGCAACCTTGACGACGGCCTGCATCCTTGTTACTGTGTTTGACTGTGCAGGCATTGGGCCACCATACCCCTCCATTCGGTGTGTCCCTCGGTGTGTCAAGGCTGTTTTACACAGACGGTGTACACCGACGGTGGGGCCATCGTTCCATGTCTGAAGACCCTTGGGGCTTGTTGGGCTGTCGGCTCTCAGGACGGTGCTGGCATGGTCGTTTGGGAACTGACTGACTGCCTTCGGCTTCCTTCTACTGAGTGGAGATCATCATCAACAAGAACATCCTCATAATCGTCGTCGTCATCATCATCCTCATCAGCAGCAGCATAATCAGCATCGTAAGCACCATCAGCAGCATCAGCGCAAGCATCATCATCATCAGCAGCAGCATCAGCAACAGCAACAGTATCATCATCAGCATCATCATAATCATCATCATCATCATCATCATCATCATCATCAGCATCATCATCATCATCATCGTCATCATCATCATCATCATCATCATCATCAGTAGTATCATCATCGGCATCACCATCACCATCACCAGCACCATCACCATCGTCATCAGCATCATCATAATAATAAGCATCGTCACCATCATCATATCATCATCTCTTGCTACCCTATCCTTAGTCTCGCCATCTTCGAGCTCTACATTCCAGATTAGCGCAACAAAGACCTTCCTCGTGAGCTTCATCGCCGTCGTCGGCATCAGCATCGACATCATCGACACCAACATCAGCACCGTCCCATCAGGTCACGAGTGGTCGACTGGTCAGTAACGTCGCATTCGGCGAATCGCCGTGTGCTTGAATGTCGCTCCACATCTTTTCGACGGCAGCGGTGCGGGCGGCACCGAGAAGAAAGACATCAGCTCAATAAACATCTGTGTGGACGGCACGTGCACGAAGAGGCTGTACATCTCCTCCGCCAGCGCAGGGAAAAAATTCGCAGTGCAAGAAGCAGAGGCGAGCCAGGAGGAAGAGCAGAAAAATAATGACGCTGATGGTAATGATGATGACACCCAACATCATACGCATAAGCACGAGCATCATGAAAATACCGCTGGTGGTGATGGTAGTGATGATCGTGATGATGATGATGATGATAATGATGCTGACGATGATGAGGATGCTTATGATAGTGGTTATGATGATGGTGGTGATGTGATGATGGTGGTGGTGAGGGTGACGATGGTGACAGTGACAGTTACGATGATAACGATGATAATGATGATAGTGATGACGACGATTACCATGATGATGATGCTGATGCTGAGTATGGTCATGATGAAAATTATGATGGTACTAGTGATGGCAAAATGATGGTGACGCTGAAGATGATGGTAATGACAATGATGATGACGGCGGTCACGGTGCTGCTACTCATGATAATGATGGTGTTCATGATGATGATGATGATGATGATCACTGTGGTGATAACGTTGATGGTGGTGGCAGTGATGATCGTGCTGATGATGATGCTGGCGATGGTGGTGCAATGATGATGGCGATGATAATGACGACGGTAATGATGATGAGAATTATGATAAAACTGGTGGTCATGAAGATGGTGGTGCTGGTGATGATAGTGATGATGATGGTGATGACGACTAGTACCATGATGATGTGATGATGGTGACCTTGACGACGATGATGAGGATGATGATGATGACGATGCGGATGATGACGATGGCAATGCCGACGAGTATGGATATGGTGATGATGGTGGTGAACATGATGGTGATGACGATGATGGTGTTGATGTTGGTGCTGAATATGATGCTGCTACTGATGATGGTGATGGTGAGATGATGATGGTGTTGATGATGATGCTTTTGATGACGATGATGACCCCAATGCAGATGATGACGATGATGATGATGATTGTGATGATTATGAGGGTGATAGGATGATGATCATCATGATGATGATGATTATGACGATGATCGGAATGGCGTTGCTACTGATGATGATGATGGTGGTGATGATGATGATTATGGTGGTGATGACGACCATGAGTCTTGCGGTGAAGATGATGGTGGTGATGATAATAATGATTATGATTAGTACGGTGATGGTGGTGTTGATGATGGTCATGATGGTGATGTCGACGGCAATGATGATGATGACGATGATGATCATGATGATCATGATAGTGACGTCATCGTGGAGGCGGAGGGGGAGGGGGAAGATGAAGCAGGAGGGGTGAGGAGGAGGGTTGGGGAGGAGGAAGCTGAACAAGGGGGGCGAGGGCGGATCAAGAAAACGGAGCTTCATCCTGCTCCCCCTGCCTTGCTGATCATCGTTGTCCCGGGTCTCCTCCTCCTCCTCCTCCTCCTCGCTCCTCCTCATCCTCGCTCCTCGATCCCCCTCCTCCTCGCTCCTCCTCCTCCTCCATCTCCTCCTCCTCCTCCTCCTCCTCCTCGCCAGCGCCATCAACATCAACATCTTTTGGTCCCCCCTCACGTTCTATGTCCGCCGTACCGCGTTTCCCCGTTTGCCCTAGCACACATTGTCATTTCGGCTTCCGTAGTTGACGATGGGTATTGGGAACCTCCCTCCTCGTCATCATCTCACCCCCTCCTCTCCCGCATTCCCCCTCCTTATCCGACTCCGACTCACCCTCCCCCTCCTCGAACTCCTTCCTCCTCATCCTCCCTCCTCCTCCTCATCCTCATCCCCCTCAGTCCCCACCCCCCCTCCTCATCCTTCCCCTGAGCATACCCTCCATCAGCCTCGTCATCATTCTCGTCAAACTCCCCATCAGCCTCGTCATCATTCTCGTCAAACTCCCCCACCGCCACCCACACTATCATCCTGATCCGTTTCATCATCCTCACCATCATATTGAACGTCATGTGACTCGGCATCCTCCTGTGCACCACCACTCTACTGAAAAGCCCCCTCCGCATCACACTTCCGTGTCCGCACATCCTGTCTCTTCTGCACGGCCCGCCTCATCCGCTTCATCATCGTCTTCCGCTCGTTGTAACCCACCATCATCATCATCATCATCATCATCATCATCATCATCATCATCATCATCATCATCATCATCATCAGCATCATCATCATCATCATCAGCAGCATCATCATCAGCATCATCACTATCACCACCACCACCACCACCACAGTCATCATCATCATCATCATCATCATCATCATCATCATCATCATCATCATCATCATCATCATCGTCATCATCGCCATCATCATCATCATCAGCATCATCATCAGCATCATCATCATCATCATCATCATCATCATCATCATCATCATCATCATAGTTATCAGCATCATCATCACCATCACCATCATCATCGCCATCATGAGTATCATCAGCAGCAGCCCCAGCACATCAGTATCATCATGAGCAGCAGCATCAGCATCAGCATCAGCATAAGCATCAGCAGCATCACCATCATCAGCACCAACAACAACAGCATCAGCATCAGCAGCTTCGTCATCATCATCAGCAGCATCATCATAAGCATCAGCATAAGCATCATAACCATCGCCATCAGCATCATCCTCAACAGCATCATCAGCGTCGTCACCATCATCATCGTAAGTATCGTCATCGTCGTCATCAGCATCAGCATCATTCTCGACACCACAATCACATGCATAATCGTCAGCCTCGCCATCGCAATAAACATCAGCATCAATATCAGCATCATCAACACCATCACCATCTCATCATCATCATCACCATGATCGTCACCAGCACCATCGCCATAACAATCGCAATCATCATCATCAGCAGCGTCATCATCATCATCAGCAGCAGCATCGTCGTCGTCGGGTTCAGAGCACCATCATCAGCAGCAGCAGAGGCATCAACATCACCAGCATCATCAGCTGCATCCGTATTATAATCCGCATCGACGTCATGATTACCGTCAACGGCATCATCATCATCATCATCATCATCATCATCATCAGCAGCATCATCACCACCATAATCATCAGCAGCAGCACCTTCATCAACATCATCATAGTCATCATGAACATCGTCATCATCATCATCACCAGCACCATCATCAGCATCGTCATCATCATTATCATCATCATCGCCATATAATCACCATGACAATCCGCAGCCAGATCTCTCCTCACCACCACCACCACCACAATCATCATTCTTATCGTCAGCATCCTCGCCATGCTCATCATCATACTGCTCTTCTTCCGCATCCGAATCGTCCTACGCTAGTTCTTTCTCATCATCCACATCCTGCCCATCAAGCACATCCTATCTTCCGTGCTCCTCCTCCTCCTCCAGCACATTCGGCCCAGACCATTTTGGCTGGGCTAGCCAGCGGGTACTTCGAAAGGGCTCGCGCTGGCGAGCCGCGGATGGCGAAGAATCAGACCTGGCCATGTGGCAACCGCGCCAGGGTCTATGGCACAGCGTTTGCCAGCTATGCCTACAGAACAGCGTGTGCACGATTCGGGAAGCAGGCGCCTCGTGGAGCGCTGTATCGACATCGGACGAGGGATGAAAATGGATGGCAAAGATGGCGGCCTTGGCGAGGAGGCCAACCGAAAACCAAGAAGGCGTTCGAGAACCACTGGGCATCTGGCACTGCGCCGAGCTCGCTGGACAAAAAAACTGACACCAACGGCAATGAGGATGACGCGGGGATCGTGGACACGGACCCTACCACCGCCAAGACGATGCTCATGAGAATTTGCAAAGCACATGGAAAGAATCGACAATTATGGCCTAAGCCGGGGAGACGTAAGACCTGGTTCGGGGGATTCGGGTTGGCCTGACGGGGCCACCATGAAAATGACGACACCGAGTCTGAAATTTGACGCGAGCTCGCGCTGCAGACATCCCGCGAAAACTGGCCCGTCCAAATCCAGGACGCGCTCGTCAAAACGCGTCGGCAAACCCGAATTCCGGGGTACTCGAGTCTTGCGCTTCCCCGACTAAACAAGTGTTGCAGCCAGCGGTCCAGCGGGACAGGGCTGTTGAGTCCGAGGCAAAGGGCGAGCAGCAGTACAAACCGCCTGACTGCGGTGACATGTCGGCTTTCCAGCCGGGACTGCGCCTCCAGGACGTCAGCAAGAGGCTGGACGAGGCAGTGGAGCAGCTGCAAGAGCGCGAAAAAGACCTCCTTGCTGCCACAGCCGCCCGAGATGAAGAGCTGCAGATTCTACGGGCACGTGAGGCACGAAAGAAAAACATTCAGGAAGCTCAGGCTGCTGCCTTTGTACGCGAAGCAGCGAATGGGCCTCAACTCACCAAACCGACGGTCGCGCCGTGCGGGAAGGTGACCAACGTCCGATGTTCCTGCAAGCGCCGCTCCAGACCCTCGAGCAGGCGCAGCACAGCCAGCAGCTCAAACATGGTGCCGAGAAGGAAAAGCAGAGGCAGAAGAACGGGGCTGTTCTAGGTGCGACTGATTCTGGGGGCGATGCTCACCTGCCTGATTCAGGCGTGGATGCACCCATCCCAGACGAGGCGAATTACGAGGAGCTCTTCGTGCAAGCTGGCCTCAAGTTCGACGAGACACAGCAAGAGGATGAACAGCTACGTATTCAAGAGGAGCGCAAGCGCATGCTGGGAGTCATCGCTGCGGCAAACGAGGCCGCCAAGCGACGCAAGCTCCAGCCCCCAGAATCAAAGCCTACATCAGAGGTTGCAACTGCGGCCCATCCTAAACCTTGCGCGGCTATCTCGTGGACAAGGTGGAGGCTGGGGACGAGCTCAACCGATTACCGATATGTTGTAATGTCTTGACTCGGTGCAACGGCTGGTTTCCTCACTTGCTACGATAACGGAGTCAAGCACAGCACGTCGGGTGACTTCGCGCGTTGGGGGTGCGGTCTGCAGCAGCGCTGAAGCCCAACACTTGGCTGCCGACAGGCAGGTGGTCGTTGCCCAAGTGGAGGGCATTCCGCACTGTGGGGCCACTGACGAGTGGACTTCAGCCCTCACGGCGGTGCGCAGAAGAGGCGCTGCTGCACGCGAACTACCTCAAAGCGATGAGGGAGAAGGGACCAGCTGCGCGGGAAGCTTGGCTTCGTCCAGGCGCGACAAGAGCGGTGGATACATGACATGGACCTTCAGCTCTGCCGCGCAGAAGGACATGGTCAAGTGGGCGACTTTGACGGACGAAGTGATGAGGATGCTTCCCAATACTGGTGGACTAGCCGTTCAAGGGCCACAAAATACTAGAGCCACAGTGTGCGGCTAGTGTCTCACGCAAGGAGCACGAGGGCTGGCACGGTCGCTTACCTGCAACACGTGGGGAAGATACTATACGCGCTAGCTCAGGAGTGGCAGTTGGTGCGCGGCAAGGTAGTGCACCGGCGGAGCCACCAGGTATGGGAGGCCCCTCGGCACCAACATGGAGATGGGCCACGCAGTGGGTTAATGGGATGTTGCCTGGTGGGTTCATTCTCGCCTCGGTTTATCGAATCTGAACACAAGGTCAAAGCGTTTGAGGACTTAGTTTGCGTGTGAAAGAACTCAAGCAGTTGGGCAGACCATTCATCATTGGCGGCGACTGGAATGTCCCCGAACAAGCTGACGGACCTCAGCGTTCTGCAGCAAGTACCAGCCATGATAGTGGCGCCCAAGGTTTGGACATGTGCAGCAGGTGAAGGTCGCACGTTGGATTACTCTGTGGTCAGTCATTTCTTTAAAAGGGTTGATCCAGAGTGTTGAAACGGTCTGAAAGTCCATCGATAGCTACACACTGGGGAGTTGAAACGACTATGCAGACGGAGCCAGGTGCAGCGCTAGAGCAGCAAATCATCTCGCCAAAGAAAGACCCGATGGAGTGCCCAATGGGGGCGCCGAGACCACCAGCGTAATACAATCAGGTGTATCGAGAATGTGAACATGCCAAAGACGAAGAAGACAATGAGTAGCGCCTTGAAGGATGGACTGAGCTCGCCGAACTGAAGCTGGGCAATCGCTTTGCCTCGAAGACCGACACCGCCAAGCGTGCTCAAGCAGGGGAACTTTGTCTTCACCCAATTTCGAAATGGTCGCCGAAGTTCGACACTCGCCAGATAGGGGAGTTGACGGAGATCCCACTTCGAGGGCATGGAGACGTGCTTCCATGGCGGTGCTGGACCTTACGCATGCCTGTAAAAAGGGGTGGGAACAAGATTCCAAGTTAATTGAAGATCGACTGGCTACTATACGCAACGCGAGGAACAAGAAGATCCAGATGGGTGCCGCCTGGGAGGCGTGGTGCTATCGCTATGACCATGAGTTTTCTTGTGATGACGACTGGAGACGCGATGCCCGTTGGTTTGCGGCGAATGAAGGCATCAAGATTGAGCGAAGGTATGCAAAGAACAAAAACATGAATAGAAAAAAGGAGCTTACCAAAGCAACGCCTAAGGGAGATAAGCGATCGCACAGGTGGTCGAAGTTGCCGGCCACGCGGGCGCGAAACACATCCACGGGAGGGTATCATGTCACACGCCAGCACCTCAGGGTCGGACAAGACAGAGAGGGAGAAACTCTGGGAAGTTGCGCATGAGCGAGCGAGGGCCCGCAGGGCAGACTGATCTGCCCCAGCCATGAACTGGGTCGCGTTCGCCGCTCAGTTGTGCCCTCAGTTGTCGCTCCAGCGTTTTCGCTGGTGTCCAACGTGTCGCTGAGCATGTGCAAAGTGCCAGGAGCAACAGAGCTTCGGAGCTGGACTTCGATGGCCCGAGCCCGAAGGCCCAGGCCCTGCGCCACTCCCTTGCGAGTCAGCTACGGAGGGCTGCTCTGACTTTCAAGCGTCACGCGGCGTCGGGAGTCGACAGCGTTGGTCCTCGCAAATTGGCTTTGATTTCTTGCCGGGGTTTTAATCCTTCTGGGCAGGCGATGGCCGTTGCTGAGAGGACGCTGGAGATGCCACCGCAGATGCTGAGCATCATGATACCACGGCTACCCAAGCCTGAAGGAGGTCATAGACTCTTTGGATTGATGACTGACACGTTGAGGGTCTATAACAAGTGCAACAAGAAGGATCCGGAGCTGTAATCAAAATAAAATACCAAGTCGTACCACCATGCCACTGCGGGGCGAAGCTCGGAGCAAGCGGGCTGGACGCAGTCCTTGTTGGCGGAGGCAGGTAAGGCGCTAAATAAGCACGCCGTCACGATCATGCTTGACCTCAAGGAAGCTTTCGAGAAGACACCGCATGGAAAGACGAGGGAGATGGGATGCAAAAAAGGTTTGGATAAGAGGGGGCTCGCGTTGCTCATGAAATCTTATGCTAGAAGGCGTGCACTACGATATGGGACGATGGTTTCGGGCATTGTGTGCACGAACCATGGTGTGATCGCTGACTGCGCCTTCGCGACCACGATGATGATGATGCTGCTCACCTCGGAGGCGTACGAGCAGGCGTACATTACGTGGCCGTCCCTCAACTTGGCGCAAGTGGTCCACGATGGAGGTTTACAGTCTACTGGCACGGAGAAGCTCGACACAATCATACCTGCTACAAAGAAGGTGTGCAAGATGTTGGTGGACTTGGGACTTGAGCTCTGCCCAAACAAAAGGCATGTCCTAGCTACCACACCCAAGCTGGCCAAGACTGTCGAGTCGGCTTTGAAGGATTACAGGTTCAAGTAAAAGAGAACAGCAAGGCAACTTGGGCACGATCAGACTCTGGGAAGAGGAGCTGCTGGGCCTGTTCAGAGGGCGAGAGCTGCAGCTGCCACCAGACGCATTTCGAGGCACAGAAGACTCGCGCAGGGTGGAAGGCAGCTGGGGCGACGATTTCGGGGAGAAGGTTGCGCGTCGACTGCCGACGCGGTGAAGGCTACGGGCATGCCCGGCACACAGTCAAAGCAGGTGAGAGCTACTGCTGGGCATTCCGTGTTTGGAGGCTCGAGAAGGATGCGCAGGACGATAGTTAATCTTATCACACTGTGCCGGAGCAGATCCGACCTGCGTCGCGGCTGGGTACCCACTCACGTACTGGGCGCGTGCAAAGTGTGAGAAATTGATACGTCCAAGGGCCACGGCATTGGCACTCATGCAGGCGCATAACACGGTCAAGACATGGCAAACTGCACAGGGACCAGCAGGCACAGTATGTATGACTTTGAAGAGACTGGGATGGCGAACAGCTGACTGGGACGTTTGATATACGGAGAAAGGGCTCAAGGTTGACTTCCACGATGTTGGAGTTGCGACGCTCAAGAAGGCGGTCAATAAAGCAACTCTTCTTCGGTTCTTGCGACGCACACCGCAAAGCAGGGGCATGGAAGGACTTACTGAACCACCGATATTGGAGCCCGCCGTCGATATGATGATGAACAAGCTGAGGGCCAATGACAACCAGAGGTGCCGGGCGTCGACGGACTTTGCCTGCTGGAGGTATTTATTCGCAGCAATGGGTCTATGATGCAGGGGTTGTTGACAGTCCCATCTGCGTCGAGTGTGGAGTTGGGGCTTGGACAAACTCTCGTCGCACTTTCAGGCGTGAGTGGCACGGGCTTGAACGGCATAGCTGGACGGGGGCAGACCGCACCCTGCGGAAGTGGGGACGGTCAGAGCGAGGACAGCAAGACCCTGCTACCACGATGGGTTTAGGGTTCAGGGTTTAGAGTCCACTAGCCCAAACTCGCAGCCTGTTGGACGTGTCCCACCCCCCCATGACCCAAGACATATTGATCTCAAAACGACGACGATGTTGTCTCCACACCGTGTCGCTGGCGCTGGGCCGAGCCCTCCTCCGCGTCACGGCGGAATCGTAGCGATGCGTTGAGACCCGGCTTGCGCCGCTCACCACCGCCGCCCACCGCGGCGCCCCCAGAAAAGCGTCGACGAGGCGCAGCTGCGCCTTCCTCCGGGAGTTTCTCGGCGAGAGGCCCCCGAGGGAGGGGGGCTTCTGGGCGGCCGCGGTCGCCCTGCCGCGCTGGCTCCGTGGCGCTTGAGCGCGCCGCGGAGTGTCAGCGCGACGGGGCGGCCATAGCCGCTCGGAAACCCAGGGGGCCATGTCCAGCCTCCACGGGGCGGCCCCTGGGGAAGGGCACGGAGGCGGCGCTCAACCCGAAAGGGTCGAGGTCGCGCCCGTATCTTTCGCAAAGGACTAACGACGCCATGTCTGGCATTCCGATGCCAGCATCTCCTCCCAGAACGCCATTCCTGCCACTCCGAAGCCAAGAATCTGCGTGAGGGGTGCGCCGAAATGGGGGGCGGCATAAGGGGGGCGGAAGGGCGTCTGTGAGAGCTTCAGGGTTCAAATATTAATAGGCTCTTAGTTCATAGGGTTTAGGGTTTAGGGCTTCTCGGGCGCGCAGCGGCCGACAGTCAGGGCAAGGTCGCCCCCCCTTCGGCAGGCTTGATTGGGGGGGCGTTTTGCCGACCCGATCAAGCCTGCCGACGACGCCAGAGCTGCAACAACTTCCCACCCCCGGCCGCATGGCCAGCGACCTCCCAAACTAAAGCCTTTTAGGGTTTAGGGCATCTGGCCCCTGAATTCCCAATGGGCGACATCGGGAAGGATCCTGCGGCGGGGCGCGGTCGCCGAGCGTTGAACCCTCCGCGGCGACATTCCCTCGCACGCGCCCTGCAGGCGTTTCCAGGCGCCGCTCTCAGGCGCACCCAAGCGTTCCCAAGCACTTTGCGCGCTTCCAGTCGCTCCCAAGCGCTCCCCGGCGCTCCCAGGCACTCCCCGGCGCTCCCAGGCGCTCCGAGGCCCTCCCAAGCGCTCCCAGTGCTCCCACGCGCTCTCAACCAGGCGCTCCTCGGGCGCGCCCAGAGGCGTCCAGAGCGCTCCAGTCGTGTTTTTACGCGCCGGAGAGGCAAGGGGGGGAATGCGAAGCGAAAAGTCTCCGGGCTTAGGGGGTTGCATTCGTTGAGGATCACAGGGAGTTCATCGTCGAATCGCGACTCCCCAGAGTGGGGAGGGCAGCCCTGGGCTGCATGGGCGACCCAGTCTGGCAACCAGCTGACGCTTCTCAGAGATGCCCTGTCTCTCGTAGACGGCGACGGTGGTACGCGGTGGGTTGGGCAGATGCACACCGAGGTGCTTGGGAATTAAGGGTTTAGGGTTTTGGGCTTTTGTTCCTGATCCCTGTGTTGACGGACCCGTGCCTGTGCAAAGAAGTGCCGCCCACTGGCGCAAACGTACCGTCTCTGGTGTGATCGGTGGAGTGGTCTGCACAGGCGGGAGCTGTAGTTGTCCACATTGTGAAGTTGGAGCGCGTGCTGGGTTGTCTTTCGTGATGATCGCCAGTGCTGGTGGAACTATTGCTGCAGCCTCGGGACCCGTGCCGTTGCCGTAACAATCCTCTGGCGCTGGAGATATGTGCTGCTAGTCAGGCCATCAAGCACAAAAGTCTGAATGCGATCACGATCGTGATGGACTACAAGGACTTGCTTAGTGCATGGCAAGTGGGATACCCCTATGGCTGCAGAACAGGTCACCACAATGCTGAGCTGTGACGTGAACTCTGGAGAGTTGCGGAAGATGAAAGACTCGACCAGATACAATTCGAGTGGATCCCGCCCCATGTCTCGAGGGTAAGAGCTATCGACTTGGGGTTGTCCTTGGTTTGGTGGACGCGAGCACGACCAGAAGAGCGGCTACGACAACTTCGTGCGCCAGCGGTGCGGTCGACGCTGGCGTCTGTGCTGCGCATCCTGCGGTTGTGCTCAAAAGGGAAGTGGTCTGATGTGAGTGAAGCCCAGGGTCATAGGACTGCACGCGGGCCCTCCCTCGCCTTAAGTGATGGATGGTGGGGACCATCTACTTTGGAGGTTCAAAGGACGGTGGGTTTGCGCGAGGTGCGGAGATAGTCGTGCCGGTCGATCGGATCTGGCTGCGTGTCCCCGTCTTGGAGACCCCAAGGGGGTACGCCAAGCCCACCCGTCCCATAGGCTGTGGAAGACTGGGCAATGATCTGATGCTTTCAATGCACTGTCATATGTGTGTTGCCGAGCGCGTTCGATGCCAAGGCCGTGTCATGGGAGGCCGCCCCTGGGGTCCGCGAGGTGCTGTGAGCTTAAGTACCGCATCCGGGGAAAGGGGCCCTCTGGCGAAGGGGAAGCGCGCCGCGGGCACGCGGTGCGAAGCCACGGCGGACGAGCAACGAATCAAGCCTGCGACGCCGCGCCAGCCATTCTGCAATAGGTGAACTACCACACTCCTCCTCCTCCTCCTCCTCCTCCTCCTCCTCCTCCTCCTCCTCCTCCTCCCCCTCCTCATCTTCCTCTTCCTCCTCCTCCTCCGTGAACCATGGCATGGGGGGGGGAAGGGCGGAGCGCGGCATGAGCGCATATCCGCCGAGGCCAAAACAACCGGCAGCATCGTCGTTGGCATGGGTGTCTCATCCTCACCGTCGTCGGTCCGTCGTCGTCGCCATCAGTCAATCTCAGCACCGCCAGCATCACCGCCATCGTCAAAGGCATGGCCATGTGCATGTTCATCTGTGCCCTCTCCGCCACACACCATGCAACCATTATGCTTAAACTCGTCCCCATGTGAGCATCAAATCACCATACCGCATAGTTACCACATCAGCACCAGCAACATCATCACCAGCACCCTCATTGCCACCATCATCATCAGCATCATCATCATCATCAGCATCATCATCATCAGCATCATCAGCATAATCATCGTCATCAGCATCATCAGCATCATCATCATCATCATCGTCATCGTCATGATCATTATCATTAACATTATCAGTGTCATCGTCGTCACCGTCCTCATCATCAACATCATCACCTCGCATGAAAGTCCACACTTCCTTGATTGGGGCAAAGCAGCTACCAAACGACAATTGTACAATTACCATACGAAATCCAGAGGCGGAAACTGAGAAGTCACGCGTGGTACCTGCAAATCCTGCACATGACACATCCGTGAAGAAGCCATCCACCTATCACAAGGCTGGTAAGCACCACAACTCTTGCTTGAATAAAATGCAACATGCCTGCCCAACGCGCGAGAGGCGTGCCAAGAGCTCCGGCAACGGGCTCGCAGGTAGGGCCGCCCCAGGGCTCCCCAGGCGAAAAATACACCTAGGGGGCCACATGCGAACCCTACCCCTACCCCCACCCTCCCCCTCAGAAATCGTGGGGGGTAGGGGTAGGGATCGCATGTGGCCCCCTAACATCGGCAAAACCCTGGCAAGGTCCCCTCGAGGATGCCGGCACTCACCGGGGGGCGTTCTTCAGGCCCCGCAAGAGAGAGCTTCGGGAGGGCCCCGAGGGAACCCAACGGAGCTGCAAGAGGGCACTCCAGTCGAGATCAACGAGAAGCAGGCCCCAGGATGGCCAGAACAGTCCCAATAAGCTTCAAGATGCAGTCAACCCGTAAAATGAGGACGCACGATGGGGATGCAAGGGCCTTGGAAAGCCATGTTGACGCTTTTCGAGTGGGGTTGGCCAGCAAAAGCCGCCAAGGATGGGCCGAAGGGGAAGGATGCAAAGGTAGCCTTGAAAAATTGCGCATCCTTACTTGCGGATTGACTGTACCTCCTGAATGGCCCAAGACAGCCGCAAGAGCGGCCCCGGAGACCAAAATCCATAAGCCCGCTTAGGTTGTTGAAAGATTTTGGCATTTTTGCCTTTTCAGTCTTCCGACCGCTCCAGACGGCCTAAGAGGCCCCCGAGATCGCCCCAAGCCAGCCCCAGAGGCTCCCAAGACGGCCCCAAGCACGGCCCAAAAGTCCAGACGGCCCAGGAGGCCTCCCAAAAGGTCTCCAGAGGCCGCCAGAGGGCCCCAAGACGCCGAATTGTCAAGCCTTCCCCGAAAAAGGGCCCCGAGGACCTCCAGCAGGCCCCCTCGAAGACCCCAAGAGGCACGTGGAGGCAAAAAAAAGGCTGCCCCGAGGGGCCCCCCAAGAGGCCCCAGGTGGTCCCAAAGATACCGCCAGGGGCCCCCGAGGGACCTCCAAAGAGACCCCAAGGAGCCTCCAAGGTGGCGATTGTCCACGACCCAGTTCGGCCCCAAGAGTGCCTCGAGAGCTATCGAGAAGCCTAGTCCTCCTCCTCCTCCTCCTCCTCCTTCTCCTCCTCCTCTTCCTCCTCTTCCTCCTCCTCCTCGCTCGCCACGAGCACACCCCAATAAAGGAACAAGTATGCAATATGGGCCAGCGGGAAAATCGAAACGAATAGATTCCCATATGAAAGAGATTCGCTTCCCATGTGGCAACAATGCATGTATCGTTTGAAACCCGTGCATTTCCCGTTGGGAATATGCACGTCTTGGCCAACCATTATACAAACCTCGTGTGGCACCCATACATTTGCACATGGACCGTGAAACGAAAAAAACAGCGTGAAAGCTAAACAGATATCAGTCAGATTTTATGATTAAGTGCAGCACGAACAGCTATCATACTGCACAGTTCTCTTACGCAGACTATACACTTCTCATATGCATGATACATCAAGTATCGACTGGCAGCTCTATAAACTTTCAGTAGGACACAACCCGAAGCAACTCTCATATGAAAACTGTGCTTTCCCAATATAAAAAACACTGGCTTCATGGTGGGACGGCAACTCAAGAAATGACCATGTGAAAGCTAGACTAATGAAATATGAACGTGATGCGTGTTTCATGCAAGAAAGTGTGCAGATCTCTGACGAATGCAAACACACAATTCTCATCCGTATGGGTACTACATATAAGTCGTTGGTGAAACCTACGCAGCTATGAAATGATATGTATACCATGTTCAGGTGGAAACGATCAAATACGAAACAGAGACAGCTGTTATATGAAACTGTACACTTTTCATGCGAAAGCCATAGAGAAAGAGTAGGGCGACTGTTCGCTGCTCATTTAGACTCTACAACCTCACACTTGGAACGAAGTAAAGGGGGACCTGCTCCAACTTTGGCAGTGCTGCTTCCCAAAAGAATGATTCCACTCAACAGTGTCGGTTGAAGCCTGGATCGAGCCAACACACTCCACGGGTCCGAGTGTGAGGCTTGAGATGGCGGGTTGTGATTGGTACTAGTCGGCCTTCGGCCGGCTGGGATGTGTTGACGGGCCTGTTTTCCACCACCACCACCATAAGTTGGAGGGGGAGGGGGTCCTCCTCCGCCTCCTCCTCCTCCTCCTCCTCCTCCTCTTCTTCGTCCTCCTCCTCCTCGTCCTCCTCCTTCCCCCGTCCAACTTATGGTGGTGGTGGAAAACAGGCCCATCATGTGTCCCTGTCGACTGGGGTTGGTACTGGTTGGCTGCGATGGGTCCGTCGTGCGGGTGGGCGCCCGCCCCAGCACTCCCTGCCACTGCCTGCGCCCTTCTATCCATGGAGGGAGGGGGGGGTAGGAGAGAGGAGAGGAAGGAGAGGAGAGGAGGGAGGAGCGAGGACCTCTCCTTAGATGGGACCCCTGAGTGCAAGCTCAGGAGGGAGGAGCGAGGAGGAGAGAGGGGAGGGGGAGGTGGGAGGGAGGAGCGGGACGAGGCGCAGCAGCAGCTGCGAGTGCCCCCCCGGCCCGCCGCGGGGGTCCTCGTTCTCCTTGGGAGCGGGCCACTTGGCCGCGAAGTACGGCACCTTGCCCGCGTCGAGTTTCTTGATGTAGCCGTCCATGTCCGAGGTCCTCGCCGCGGCAGGCGGCGCCGGCCGCCCTCTGCTTCCTCTCCGCCGCCCCTTGCCCTGGCCCTCTCACTCGGTGAGAAAGCTACCTTCGGACATGGGAGTGGGCGGCGTCCTCGGAGCACGGGAGCACTCCCCGGTGGGCGCTGGGCGGCGGCGACCCGTCGCCTCCTCGTCCTCGTCATCCTCGTCCTCCTCGTCCTCCTCCTCCTCCTGCTCCTTCTCCTCTTCCTCCTCCTCCTCCTCCTCTTTCTCCCCCTCCTCCTCCTCCTCCTCCTCCTCCTTCTCCTCCTCCGCCGCCTCGTCCTCGTCATGCCGGGCGTCGTCGCCGGGGATGCCAGCGTGCCCGTGCGCGGAGGTCCTCTGTAACCGCCGCCAGCCAGGGCGTCAAATATGGGCGCCGTAACGCAAGGCACGTGATACATGTGAGAAGCTAGAGAATACACCAACGACCATGAAACTACACAGAGAGAGAGTGATGAATTAATATATATATATATATATATATATATATATATATAATGCATGATGCATGCATGCACACATACATGCATACGTACATACATACCCACATACATACATACATACATACATACATACATACATACATACATGCATGCATGCATGCATACATACATACATACATGCATGCATGCATGCATGCATGCATACATACATACATACATACAGACAGACAGACAGACATACATACATGCATGCATGCATGCATGCATACATAGTTATATGCATATCTATATATATATATATACCTGGATGTGTGCACACGCATGTACAGATGCAGTTTATCTTGTGAATTTCACCGTGACAGAGAGCGAGATCTGGCGCCGCCTTCTTACCCACTAAGTGCTCATTATATCTGTCCACCTCCATCTCCTCATCCCCTATCTTCCTCCCCTTCTTAGTGATACAAATCCACCCTCCTACTTGAGCCATGTCTCCGTCTGATTGCTGGCTCGGTCAACCATGCGCGTCTGTCTGCCCGAAGGCACCCCCACGAGGCCAAAACGGTCACAGGCGGTGCCCCGTAGCGGTCCAGAGGCCGACGTTGTAGTCCATGAAAGCATCGAAGTCCTGAGCCACCGACGGGGGCTCGATCCAGCAGAACCCCGCTCCCCCCCCCCGCGCACGTGCGAGAGAACGAGCAAGCGTGGGATCCCGCACCAGGGGGCGTCTGTGCACATGCAGACTGTGCGCATGTGCGCGTGGCGTGCATGTGTACGCTAACGCGTACGATTGCGCATGGGCATGCCATCGAAGCATAAGCATTGTGTCCGTGTATGCGCATGTATATAGCTGGATTGTATCAGTACGCGAAACTAGAACCATGCGCACCTACGCGCTAGCTTAGGTCTTAGTGCCAGCCAAGGCGCTGTCACGAGGCATTGAACCAATGTCGCGATGAGTCTCTTGGGACACCTCTTCACCCCGCCTTGCAACTTCATCAAGCATGTGTCCCTCCCCCCTCTCTTGCCCTCAAGATAATCACTCCTCACGCCTCTGCCTCGCTTATTGTTACACGCTCCACTAATGCAGACCCGATACTGCGATGAGGGGTCTGAGTGCGATGATAACCGCGAGGTTGTCGTTGTCAGCAATGACGAAAATATGTCAGCAATATATCAGCAATGATAGGCGATGGTATGTTGCTTAGCGGCACCTGCAGAGGTGTCTACCGATACGCCCAAGCTCAAGGGCCCTCAAAAGATTGAGCCCAAATAGTTACGAAAGGGCATGTTACCTTCCGTCTGAATATTAGCACATATGCTACACTGCTTACAGATCAGCACAGACACTATTTATTTCACACTCGTGCAAAATTCTTCTGATCTGTGCGTCTGCCGATATAGCGCACTTAGACGTGGTAATGGCACGTCAACAAGCTGAAATGAGACCAGGCGCACTGTGCGCTTGAAAAGTGAGCCGGCACTGGTCAGGTGTGCCTCGTGCTCTCTGGCCTGGTCAGTCGGCTCTTGATGCTGCAAAGCGAGGCGTGTGTCTCGTAGCACTGCCCTGATGGTACTGCCGTCCGATCGCTTGGTGAACTGATCACCGAGCTGTTGATCAGTCGGAACCCAAAAGAGAGGCAGTTGGCTGCGCTGATCGTCAGCGACGAACTCGTTGCTAACTTCCTCTTCTAGTGACTCATTGAGGCCCACTAGGTCGAGCAAAAGGCGCCGCTCTGACAGGAGCTTGGAATAACCGTCTTTGTGCATCATATCGTACAAGCTGGCGCAATCTGTGACCTGAGCGAGCGGCAACAGACTCGGCGGGACGTCCTCTGGATGGGCATCCGGAATCTCTAGCGAAGCGAAAACACAGCGTGTAAACTGAGCACAGCCTAGAGCGTCTACTGCCGACATCGTCTCGGCTGCCAACGTAGATCTACAAACTCTCTTGATGGTGCCCGATCTCCTATCAACGATCCCTGCTCGAGCTCGATCTCCGCGTAGTAGCTTGGCCTCTGCGAGAAAACTCACGTAGCCGGCCTGCGAGCGAATCTTGATCTTCTTGTCCTTACTGGTTGCTCCCATGGTCTTGGCGAGCAACTTGGAGATGGCGCCTTCAGCTGGCTCATCAGCGTTGGCCCAACTGGCGTCGTGGAACGTCACCAAGCACAGAGGTCCACGTAGCTTGGGGAACTCCAAACCCACGTCCGCGTGCTTCCGCGAAGGCTTGATGAGCCTGTTCGTCTCGAGCAAGTCCTGGATGGTGGGCTTGTTCTGGGTTCGCTGCCCCATGGCCACTCCAGCTGCCAGGTCGGGACGAGTCTGCGATGAAAGCCACCCGAGCGCTCCGAGTGCGGAGCGGTTGTCCGAGAACTCGGCTGGCGTAGCATCTAACGACAGTTCCGTCTTACGCTCCTTGCTGAGCGGAATCTCCTCGATGGTGTTCGCGTACTCGGTTTGTCGTAGATGTAGTACTCCTTCTTGATCTCGCCAGGCCTGCTTGCCGCAAAAGGTAAAAGGCAAGCCTCGCCAGTCGCCCCAGGGCAAAAGCTTGTGAAGCCTGTCGTAGAGGCCCGGGTACTTGCGCGAGATCCCCAGCAGCAAGTCGTCCACGTGGGCGACCACCACCGCACAGAGCTCCCCGTGCTGGTCGTAGCCGTAGTACAGCGCTGGGTCCAGCGAGTGCTGGTGTAGGCGAAACACGCACTTGTCGTTCAGCTTCTCCTCCACCGCGAGCAAGGTCCTCTTGAGCTTCGCCCACCACTGCCTCGGTGCCGTCGCCAGCCCGAAAACTCCCTTGAGGATCTTGATCAGCTGCTTCGGGTTGAGCCCAGGCAGACCTTCGCGAGGCTGGGCCATGTACAGCTGCTGGTCGGGCTGCTCGTCGCCTTGCATGAAAGCCGCCTCCACGTCCGCCGCGTAGATCTCCAGGTCGAACCTCTGGCAGATAGTGAAGAACAGCATGGTCGAGTTGCGGGTGACCGTGGGCGCGTCCGTCCGCAGGCCCCCCTGAGCGAGGCGCGGGCCTATGTGACCCCCGACGCAGAGTCGGGCCTTCGCCTTGACCGGCAGCGGATGCTTGTCGGTCCGCAGCGGGGCGTTCTTGTCCCGGTACACGAACCGGCTGGGCAGGATGAGGCTGGGCTTGATCATGCTCCTGATCGCCTCGGACTCCTCGATGGAAAGTACCTGACAAGAGCCATACTTCTGCCACTCGTTCCACTGCTTTGCGGCCGCCTCCCTGAAGAGCTCCCGATCGGAGTCCTTGATGGCTCTCCAGTGGATCTCCTTGTCGGCCTGCTTGCGCTTGATCCTCTCGGTCATGATGGAGGTTTGCAGTACTTGTCTTGGAGCCGACCTCGAGCGTTGGCGGGCTCCTTCTGCTTCGGGTCCGGCTGCTGCCTCTTGACCGGGCGCCGCCGCGCGGTCGCGCGAAGCTGCCCTTGCGGGCAGGGCGCCAGAGCCTGCGCGCTCCCTCTCGGTCTGGAGGCGCTTGAAGGCCGGGCCGAAAACGCCGCTGTCCCCTCCGTCGAAGGTAGCTCGACGTCGTCGGAACTCGTCAGGGCCGTAGGTTCGCTCTTCTTCAGCTTGCTGCGGCACGTCGGCGGGCAGCACCTGGATCTGCTCCTGCCGGGGCGGATCCTCGGAGACATTCAGCCTGAGGTCGCTGTCGTCCGGGTTGTCGATGAATTCCCGCCACGCCTGCTCCATCTCGTCTGGCTTGACCTCGGGCTCGCCAGGCGCCGGGCGGATGTCCTCCACCGGAGCCTCTTCCTGTTCGAGCGAGTCGCGAGCCCGGTTGAGCTCGGCCACGGCCTGACCGATCTCGCCCCTGCCGTTCGGGAACCAGACGTCGTCCGGAGCGAGTGCCTTGATGTGCTCCGGAGCCACCAGCATGGTGTGCCCTCCTAGCGAGACCCAGGTGTTCTCGCCTTGGTGGCCGATGACTACGCACGGCCCTCGCCAGATGCCCTTCTTGGCGTTGCGGTTGTGCTGCTCCCGCTGCTCCTTCTTCTTGACCTGGCGGAAGACGTAGCGCATCTCGCCCACTGACAAGGGCGTCGCCACCGTGCGCGCGCGAGCCAACATAGCTCGCCGGAGCTGGTCGTCGTTCTGCATCCTCATGAACGACTCGCGCGCCGCCGTCCGAATAGCATATCGTCGGCGAATCTTCTCGTCGTTGGCCGCGAGGCTGTGGGCGCTGTAGTTGGCCGTATCATCCACTAGGTATCCGGGCATCTTGGGGTCGCGCCCCAGCACCCACTGCGCGGGGCTGAAGCCTGCTCGCCTTCTCAGCGAGTTCTTCGCGCCCGAGACCATGATGGCCAGCGTCCGCATCTCGTCCTCGCCCCTGATCGACGAGTGCTCGATCGTCCTCGCCGCGAGCTCCTTCCACCAAGCTCCCTGGCGTTCCACGCGACCGAGCTGCCAATGTGCCTGACCGGCGATGGGCAGCTGCACCGTATTGAATGACTGGAACAGCTCGCTGAGGGCGCCGCCGAACCCCTTCTCCATGTCGAAGTGGGCTCGGTCCGGCACGCCCGCCCAGGAGGCCCAGCACCTCTCGAACGCGGCGGCGAACTCCTGGCTGGTGTGGCGACCGATCAGCGTCGCGACGTGGAAGGTGGTGGCCAGGTCAACGATACTGAAGTACCAGTAGCTCTTGCCGTCGACGTCCTTGAGCTCGAAACAGTCGAAGCCGACATCGTCTCCAAAATCTTGCACGAAGTGGAGGTGCGCTGGTCTCCTCGCGCTCGGGCGCTGCTGCGAGCGGCACACCCCGCAGATCAGCCCCTTGACGGCCTGGACGGTGGCCGACTTAGCGCCTTTGAGTCGCAAACTGCGGCCCAAATCTTCATTAGACGGATGGCCCAAGTTGACATGGAGTCTCTTGAGCATGGCCAGCTCGGCTGGCTTGCAGCAGGCCGCTGCTCTCTTTGTGAAGGTAACCGCGCCGACCCCGATCCTGCCGTCCACAGTATCTTCGGCCCGCACGTCGTGAGTGTCGGCGACGTCGTCTCCGCCGCCCATGGGGTCTGGGTCCCTATCAGGCTCGCCCGTCTCTCCCAGGGGCGCGGTGTCGCTCACGTAGGCGGTGGCCTGCTCCCTGGGCACTGTCACGACGAAGGGCGACGAGTGCGACTGGCAGTCCACCTGGTAGGCGCGCTGCCCACCTTGCTGGCGAATGACCTGCTCCACGATGCGCACCACCGCTCTGCAGAACTTAGCAGGATAAACGCCAGACTTGCGCACCGCCACGTTGTCCCCGAAGGTCTGGTCGTGGTGCTTGCGGCTGCAGGTGCGCTTCAGCTGCTCGAACTCCTTGTGGGTAACGAGCAGCTTCGTGGGGTGCTTGATGAGTCCCCCCGTCTTGTAGCGTCGAGCTCCGTACTCGCACGTGTCGCGCCTCACCTGGTGCACGCGCTCGTCCGCCAGTAGCTCCAAAATCGCGCGCTGTGTCCAGAGCCGGCCGGTGGCCGGATTCTCGATCATGGCCATGTCGCCAGAGTCGAGCTGGTACTTGAAGAGGTCGCGGGCCAATAAAAGGAACGGCCGCTCTGCCCTCCAGATCCGCCGGAGCGCCTGCTTGGCCTGCGGCGTCCGAAAGTTGAGGTGCGTGATGTTCGTGTAGTAGTGCAAGGTAGCTCGATTGACACGAACTTCGGCCTTGAGGCGTAGCACAGGTCGTACGTCGCATCGAGGTCCTTCTGCTTGCGTAAGTCCCATCCGTGCTTGCGGTCGATCACCTCTGTGGCCGTCATATGGCGCTTCCACGCCGCCTCGGCAATGCCGCCTTCGCCTCCGAACACTTGCATGACGTCCACGCGGTGGCTGCGAACGCTGTAGGCCTCCCTGACGTTCTGGACGTGGTCGACCAAGTCTCGCGCAGCACTGGTGGCATGCTGCACCACTGGCTTGAGAGGCCTAGCCAGCCAGTCCGCGGTGAGCACCGTCTGAAAGGCAAAGGCGCAGCCCGTGACCTGGTAGAGGAGGCCGACGCGCTTGCCCTTCTTGATGCCTGGCCGCCGCCTCGGGGCTGGCGACCCGTCCTGGCGGCCACCGCCGCCTAGTCTCGGCTCTGCTGAGGTTCCCGGGAGCCGCTCGGGGGATCCTCCTTGTCGGTCTCGCCCGCCTTCTCGAAGCCCATGTCGCTGGTGCCCATCTCGTGCGGCTCCGGAGGACGCTGGCGCCGATGCCCGGCCCAGCTCCCCTGGCTTGCTGAGGCCCTCGCGGTCGTCGCCGCCGGCGCCAAACACTCGTCGCCCAGCGCCACCTCCTCGGCCATCACTACCTCCAAGGTGGTCTTGGCCTTCTCCGGGGGAAGGGGCTGCACTCCGTGCGCCTTGACCCACCTGGCGAATCGCGCCAGGAGCGGGATTGCCCGGTGGCTGTTGAGCTCCAGGACTGCCCACTGCGCGTAGCCCAGGTCGTTCTTGAGCACCCAGCGGTAGTCCGCCGTGGGGTACTTGCCGAAGCGCATCTTGTCGGCCCCGGTGATCTGCGAGCTCGGATGAGCCACCGTTGCCGAGGCACTGCTGGCCGCGTCCTCGACCTTCCAGCCCTTGAGGCGCTGCCTGGGCTCCGGCACGGTCGCGCGCTGGTCGAACTCGATCTGGCGGTCCCGGCACAGCTGCTGGAGCTCCTCCTTGCTCTTCTTGCCGAGCCCCGGGATGTAGTCGCCCTGCGGCGTGCTCTCGCGGCCCTCGGCCCTCAGCGCACGCAAGATCACCCGGAGCTGGTCGCACGTGGCGTCGCGCACATCCAAGTCGTAGCTTGCCACCTCGGCCTGCAGCTCCGGCATCCGCATGCTGGATATCGCCGGGAGACGGGCAGTACTCGTCGTCGGCAAGTTCTGGCCGCTGCCCCCCGGGCTCGTCTCCTTGGGAGATGTCGTACATCGCTGGTGCGACGGGGGCATAAGCGCTGGCCGCTGGTCCGTGGAAAGCTGCGGCGGCTGGATCTGCCACGGCACGCGTCGCACTCGCTGGTGGAGCCACAGTTGAACTCGAGCCGGATGGCTGCGGTGATGATGTAGTTTGATGACTGCGTGCTGATGGCTGATTTCGTGGCTCGCTACGGTTTGCTTGCTGCTGAAATCGAACATGCCGTGACGGAAGATCGCTGCGAGGTTTAGCTCCTCGTTCGTCATGATCGTGGTTTGTCTGCATAATCCGCGCTGTGCTGACTGACCTAGTACGCACTCCCCAGGCCTCGTCTTCCGATCCCGACGACGATTGACGTGATGGAATGTATGCGCTCATGGCCTGGCGCACCTGCTGCTCGAACAGTTCGGCGCTATCGAGCGCGTCGCAGTCAGTGTCCGACTGAGACTCGTCGGCCTCCGAGGCTACCCCTTGGTGGCGAGCCTCGGGCACCACCGGCTTGGCGGCGCTGGCCACAGCCGTCTCAGCGCGATAAGAAGCACAAGGGTGGAGACGAATCTCGGCCTTGGTATCCGAGACGTCCGAAACGGGCTTGTAGCCCGGCGTGAAGCCTGTGATGTCCAGCGTCGGGTGTCCGGCGCGGCTCAGGCCCATCTGGATGTCGTGCTCGTCGATCGACTTGATGTCCAGCTTGTTGTCTCCGGCGTGGTAGACGATGTCCAGCTCGCTCTGGGCCTTGCGGCTGAACAGTCCTGGCACGGCGCTGCGCACGATGCTCATGCGGACGGCGAAGGCCTTGCCCTTCACCGAACAGGGGATCAGCGCCGCCTTGAGGCTGAACACCACCTTCGACGCCCCGAACCGGAACGGCTCCTTCTCGGGGTACTCGATGGGCTGGATGTTGAAGGCGGCCAGCCTCTTCTTGATGTCGTTGTACCAGTCGAGGCCGCCGACGCACCGAGTGCTGGCCGCGTCGAAGGTCAGCTTGCCCCCCGACTCCTTCAGCAGGTCCTCGACGCTGAGGTAGATCAGCGCCGAGCTCGTCGCGGCCATCAGGCACTGGTGGTCCTTATTGATGAAGAACGCCGCCGCCGTAACTTCTTCGGGTAGCTCGGCGGCCTGGCGGATCTGCGTCCAATCAATGCTGTGCAGCGCGCCGTACTTCCTGTCGCGAGCCGCGGCCCGCTGGTCCTGCTGGTAGACCGCCGCGACCGTCATGTCCGCCACGTGAGGCTCCTGCGTGTCGCTGGTCTCGTGCGTGGCGATGTTCGTCCTGTTGCTTCCCTTCTTCGGGATGTCGGCCTTGGCGTTAGGGTCGTTCTTCTTCGAGCACTGCGGGTCACCGTGCCAATGGCCCTTCTGGCCTCATGCGCCGCAGTGTGTCCTTGCCTTCATCTTGGCGATATTGGGATCGTCTCTCTTCGGCGGGTTGCCGCCGTCGCGCTTGGCGAAGTAGCCACGCGCCTGCTTCGCCTCCTTCAGCTTGTCCTTGGCGCGCGCCATCTTCTTGGTGAAGAACGCTACCTGCTCCTCCGCCTCGTCGATCACGTCCTGCAGCTCGTCGGGCAGCTCGTCCTCGTAGTCGTCGGAGCTGTCTGAGGACGCGCCGTCGAGCTCGGCCCTACGATCCTCCTCGTAGATCTCCGTGGCGTACGCCCGCTTGTGGTCCTTGTTCTTGTGACCTCCGTAGCCTCCTTTGTCGCGGCTGTCCTTGTTGCCGTCCACGACCGATACCTTGGGCAAGTTGATCATCCACTGCTCCTGGATCTTGGTGGGGTTGAACTGATTGCCCACACCGTTGAGCACGCTCGCCGCGCGCTCTGGGGGCAGGCGGGCCCCCTTGATGTACAGGTCCGCCAAGACCTCGTCGGGCACTTGGATGCCCTTGGCCTTCAGCTTGGTGGCGATCCCATTGAAGCGGTTGTTGTAGTCGCGGATATCCTCGTACACGTGCCGGACGCAGGCCGGGCGCACGAAGGTCTCCAGCAGCGCCGGGGTCTCCAGCACCTCGATCTCGGGAAAGCGCTTCCCGAGGTACTCCAGGAACACCTCCACTGAGTCGTCGCCCTTGATGGCGTCCAGGTCGAGCTCCTCGCACGCCTCTTCGGCCTTGCCCTTCAGGCTGGCCAGCAAGGTCGCTCCCTGCTTGGGCGGCTTGACCTCGGTCCCGATCTGCCAGGTGGCGACCTCTCGGCGGTACTTCTTCATGGTCTTATTCGTGCCATCGAAGACGGGTACGGGGATCTTGCCCCCGTTGCTCTTGGCCTCGCCGCTGGCTGCAGCGGCTCCTCCTGCCGTCGCCATGGTGGCAACCTCGAATGAGAGGTACAGTCACAATCCAAATCACGAGCCTGTAGTGCTTGCTAAGTGACTCTGCGAAGTCGCGCACGTAGCTGCCGTGGTCGAGTTAGCTCCGCTACCAATGCAGACCCGATACTGCGATGAGGGGTCTGAGTGCGATGATAACCGCGAGGTTGTCGTTGTCAGCAATGACGAAAATATGTCAGCAATATATCAGCAATGATAGGCGATGGTATGTTGCTTAGCGGCACCTGCAGAGGTGTCTACCGATACGCCCAAGCTCAAGGGCCCTCAAAAGATTGAGCCCAAATAGTTACGAAAGGGCATGTTACCTTCCGTCTGAATATTAGCACATATGCTACACTGTTTACAGATCAGCACTGATACTATTTATTTCACAACTAAGCTGCCTCCTCATGCTGCGGGACGCGCGCCGAGGTTCCAGTCGAGGCAGGTCTCTCGCACTTACCATTCTACCCGCTCTCCTGCCCCCGACCTCACCAGACTCTCCCTGTTGACCTCTCCCTCCCTGCACTCCTCTCGGGCGGGCGGCAATGGGGGGGTGACCTGATCGGATCGGATCGGATCGCATGTGCGGGCATGCGCCCGGGCCCCCCATGGGCGAGGCGGGTGAGGCCATAGCCTCGCATGAGAGGCAGCACGCGTCGGAGGCTTGCTCAGGATAATGCGTACCTCACGAGTTGATGTTCCAATCGTTCCCGCTCCTCTGGTTTAACCCGATGTAGTGACGCAGTTCCGTTGAAGTCGTAGCGCCTGTAGCGTGAACCTGTCGCGGAGAATCCCGTGGATGCCATCGCCCTTTCTGTAGCGCGACCTGAAAGGGGGGGTGACCTGGATGGGGGGGTGGCCCGAAGGGGGGTGACCTGAGTGGGGGGTGACCCGAACGGGGTGAAGACAAGGGCCCTGGGGGTGACCTGGATGAATGGGGGGTGACCTGGATGAATGGGGGGTGACCTGGATGGGGGGTTGACCTGGATGAATGGGGGGTGACCTGAATGGGGGGTGACCTGAATGGGGGGTGGCCCGAAGGGGTGAAGACAGGGGTCCTCAAGGGGCCTGTGGGGCCCCCGCGGGCTCCAAGAGGGACCCTGCAGGGCCCCTTTCGGGCCCTTTCTCCAAGCCCCTTTCAGGTTTAAGTCGGGCCTGTCCCCCTAGAGGGGGATTTTCGACGAGAAAAAAAAATCAACCGAAAAGGTCAAAAAAACTCAAAAAAAAAATCCCCTGGCTACTTTTGGAACATTTTTGGACTATTTTTCGGGTATGTTTTATTTTCGTCGAAAATCCCCCTGTAGGGGGACAGGCCCGACTTAAATTTAGATCACTCCCCATCGGTCGGAAGAAGTAGGTAGAACCATGAAGTAGGAAGGCGTTGGAAGCAGATTGGGCTTCTGCCAGCCTCCTGCAGAGGAGGGAGAATGGAAAACCACTCAACTCTTGAAGTAGGAAGGCGGCTTGAATAGATTGGACTCTGGGACTCCAAAAATACCTACTTTCAGCGACCGATGGGTAACCCCGTCCGATCCTCCCCCTCCCGTTCGCATTCGGCTGGCCTTCCAGGAGCCACTCCTCATTCGGCGGCGAGCGAGGGGGGAATGAGAAGGAGAAGACCTTCTCAGAAGACGGCGGGGCTGCGCAGAAGCCCTCCGGTCTTCTGAGAAGCGTTCGGTGTCTTTGGGGAAGGTTTAGCAAACCTCTCGGAAGAGGAGGCCTTCTCCTTCTCACTTCCCCGCGTCCCAAGCCCAACTCCCTCTCTGAAGGGGCCCTGGGAAACACAAATAAATAGACACATATTTTCACATATTTTCTGGGTTTTCGTCTTCCCCCCCGCTTCCCATATTTTCCGATATTTTCGGGGGAATCGACGATTACTTGAGTCTGTGTGTTTTCTGCCTGGCTGCACTCGAGGATGGTGTTCTTGGCGCGCCGATGACGGCAACACCAATCCACTTCGCCTCTGGGACCGCGCCCCCTGCTCCAGTCCATGGCGCACCTTGTCCTGTGCAAGATCTTCGGCACCGCCTATTTTCTGAGCCCTCCGGCCGCCTGAGTCCCCGCCCGCCCGCGCCCTGTCTCCCCAATTAGGGCTACCCGCGTCCCGTTTAGCTCTTGACCGGAAGGGGCCCGCTCCCGACCCGCAGACCAAAAATACATAGACACATATTTTCCCATCTTTTCTGGGTGTTCGTCTTCCCCCCATCTTCCCATATTTTCTTATATTTTCGGGGGAATCGACGATTACCTGTGTCTGTGTGTTTTCTGCCCTCCTGACTCTCGTCGTCCAGTGCCCGTTTTGCCCCCGCCCGCCGCTCCGGCTGCACGGCCGGGGCGTGCGGGGGGGGCTGCTGGTCCGTGGCCTGGCAGGGCCGCCTCTGCGCTGCTCGCGAGGGCCGACCCGCATCCGTGAGCAGCCGGGGGCCCCGCGCGCGCTGCGTGTGGCCTCTCGCCGGCCGTCCTGAGCGCTCTGGCGGCGGAGCGAGCCGCCACGGGTAGCCAGGCCAGGACTTTGTGGCAAACATCGAGGTTGGCATCGTCGGGGCGTTCTTTCAGGAGGGAAAGAAACACACAGACACAATTCATCGTCGACGTCCAGGAAAATATGGGAAAATATAGGAAGTGGGGGGGCAGACAAAAGCCCCCCCCCCGAGGGGAAAGGCTTGTGGATGTCATGACAATGGACACTCCAACAATCCCATCATTGACTTACAAAAGAGATCACGTGCAAAACGTGTTCTGAAAATGTTTCAAGCCTGTCTTTACATACTTAAAAACATGTCGGACACATGTTTTAGGCTAGACATCTGGAAATTATTTGACAGCACGCTTCCTCTCCATTAATCGACTTCCACAAGGAAAGGCCGGGGGGGAGACTGGCTCGAAGGGGGGGGGACATCGTCCTGCAATCGGCGATAAAGTCCACACGTGCCATGAGGATGCGCGGTAGGGATGCAAGGGCCTTGGAGGACCCTGTGAGCGTTTTTCGAACGAGGTTGGCCAGCCAAAGTCGCCAAGGATGGGCCGACGGGGCAAGGATGCAAGGGGTACCCTTGCGAAGGTTGCCCATCCTTACTATGCGGGTTGACTGTACGTCGCCGATAGATCGGCGATGGGCCCCCGACTGCAAATCCCCTCTGTCCTGGGCGGGGTGGGCTATCGGGCCTCTGTCGACGATGAATAAGCCATGTTGGTTCGATGCATCCCCCCTGAACCTATGCCCCCGTATCGTTGCACCTGATCCCCCACCCAGGGCGCGCATTGTCCGAAAGCGTGCTCTCTGGCGACCTTCCCGACCGGGACAGCCAAAGGGTGGGCCGAGCAGGCTGCAGGACGGCCCAAATCAACCCAAAGACAGCCCGACGATCTCGAGATGGTCTAAGAGGGTCCTGAGACGGTCCTGAAACGGCACAAGAGGGCTTCAAAACGGCCCAAGAGTTCCCCAGCACGCACCAACAAGGCTACTGGAGGACGCACAGGAGGCCAACATAGGCAAAATGCAACGGTTTGGGCATGCATGTTCGGGATTCTAAAAGCCCAAAACGATGCAAGAGGCCCCAAATATCGACCCGGCACAGCCCAACAGGCCCCCAAGACGACCCAAGAAGGCCCAGGACGGCCCAAGAGGCCCCCCAGACGGCCCCAAGAGGAGCCAAAGACGGGGAACTCGAATAGGTCCCAAAGAAGTCTCCAAGAGGCCTCCAATAGGCTCACAACCGAACAACGAAAGCCCCAAAATAACCCCAAAATAGTCCCAAGAGGCTGTCAATAAGCCTCAGAAAAGCCTCCAAGACAAGCCTCCAAGATGCCTTCAAGAGGGACGAGAGAGGAGAGGGAATAGAAGAAGGAGCGATGAGGGAGGAAGAGGATCATAAGGCTGCGGGAAAGGAGCTTGTGTTCAAGACCCTCCCCAGTTCAGCGCCATGTCTGAAATGAAGCGGGTCTTAAACGAAGCCTCCTTCCTGCTGCGCA
>CAUYUJ010019714.1:123695-146195 GCA_963575745.1 Prorocentrum cordatum
TCATCATCATCATCATCATCATCATCATCATCATCATCATCATCATCATCATCATCATCATCATCATCATCATCATCATCATCATCGTCGTAATCATAAACATCATCCGCATCATCATCATGATCATCAGCATGATCATCATCAGCATCAGCATCATCACCAGCATCATCATCATCACCATCACCATCACCATCACCATCACCATCACCATCATCATCATCATCATCATCATCATCATCATCATCATCCTGCTCCTCCTCCTCCCCGCTCCTCCTCCTGCTCCTCCTCCTCCTCCTGCTCCTGCTCCTGCTCCTCCTCCTCCTCCTCCTCCTCCTCCTGCTCCTCCTCATCCTCCTCCTCCCCGCTCTCCTCCTCCTCCTCCTCCTCCTCCTCCTCCTCCTCCTGCTCCTGCTCCTGCTCCTGCTCCTGCTCCTGCTCCTGCTCCTCCTCCTCCTCCTCCTCTTCCTCCTCCTCCTCCTCCTCCTCCTGCCCCTCCTCCAATTCTCGGAGGTGGACAGGACCCCATCGAGCAGGACACCATGTGGTGAAAGAAACGACTCGTGACCAGAAACTTTCTACGGCTGGCGCAGGCCAGCAAACTCTGCGGCCGACAAACCCTCGCGAGAACCGAACCGGAGAAGGCCAATTCGCTAATCGACGTGGCAGGGCTGGGATTCTATCACTATCAACCACCGCTATCACAATTAACCCGTATCATAAGGGCGCGCAGGAAGGATGCAAGGGTCTTGGGGTGCCATGTTCGCGTTTTTCCAAAGAGGATGGCCAGCGAAAGTCGCTAAGGATGGACCGAAGGGGCAAGGATGCAAGGATGCCCGTCCTTCCCATGCGGGTTGACTGCATCACTCCCCCTCGAGCTCCTCCATCTTGTCGTTGTAAACAACTCCTCCCTGTCGCACCCCGAAACGTGTCGGCAGGGTGGGCAAGGCTTTTCGCCTGAGGCTTTTTCACTGCTTTCGATCCTTAAGCTTGAGGCTTGCAACGGTTTCACGGATTGAGGGCGGGCCGTTTTCAAGTCGTGGCTCTCGCCTTAGCACCCCGCACATTCGAATCTCACGGATGGAGGACGGGTCGTTTTCACATCGTGGCTCTCGCCTCAGCGCCGCGCGCATTCGTCTTAGAAGTTTGCAAAAGGTGTCACGCATGGAGGGCGGGCCATTTTCAAGTCGTGGCTCTCGCCTTGGCGTCGCGCACCTTCGTCTTAGAAGTTCGTCAAGAGTTTCACAGATGGAAGGCGGCTCCTTTTCAACATGTGGTTCCCGCCTTAGCGCCGCGTGCATTCGTCTTAAAAGTTGGCCAGAGCTTCGCGGTTGGAGGGCGAGTCGTTTTCAAAATGCTGCTCTCGCCTTAGCTCTGCGTAGGTCCGTCTTTTGCAAAAGTTTCACAGACGGAGGGCGGCTCCTTTGTCAAAATGTTGTGTTCGCCTTAGCGTCGTGCACATTCGCCTCAAAGTTCGCAACAGCTTCAAATATTCGTACGGTGTTATGGCACGCCTTAGAACTGTCATAGCGCAACAGTGACGTTGATTCGCGGTGGTGAAGCCCCAGAAATGGTGATCCGCCGCGATTCGGAATCGCCGGGACGCAACAGGAACGTTGATTCGCAGCGTTGTACACCCAAAAATGGTGATGTGGCACGATCAAAGATTCCCAGGCGATTATCTTCCGATTGGGCACTTCCCGCAATGGAAATAACTTCTTGTGGACACCTATGAAGAGAGAACTTATCAAGGGTTTTTTGATGCGTTTTGAGTTCGCAGTGGTCTTCCTCCTCCTCCTCCTCCTCCACCACCTCCTCCTCCTGCTCCTGCTCCTGGGGTAGCGAGGGTATTTTTCCGCGGAACGCACCCTTCGACGACCCACCCATCTATAACACATCGGCCGCCACTGCGGAGCAAATTCACCCTGAAGTCGTGAGACTGGCCTTGAGCGGATCCTGGCTGGGAGGTGCAGGGGAAGGGACGAGGGCCAGTGTCGGCGGCGAGCCCGGGCGGGAAGTGAGGAGCGGCGGGCCACCTCGGAAGGCCCGGGAGCCCCCCGGGGCCCCCGGAGGAGCGTTCCAGGCTTCCCCCGAGCGCACAGACGACCTCTCTGAAGGCGCGAGGGCTTCTGAGAAGTCCCGCACGCCTTCCGAGGAGGCCTCCTCCGTCACGCTTCCCACAGATTCTGTTCGCGCGCGGTCAGCTTACGACTCGATCTCGGCATCTAGGGCAGCCAGAGAGCTCTCAGTCACACCAACCGATTCAGCAGCCTCGGAAGCATTGGCCTACAGTGCGGGCGCGGCCGCAAGAAACCCTCGCAAGAAACCCAAGCCTGAGAACCCGTGCGCGAGGTGCTCCTGAGGGGAAACCCGGAGCACCCTGAACACAGCAGCTCATTCAACGGCCCAGGATACCCTGACGAAAAGCACATGGCTTCTTGACGCGCGCCCCCACTGTAGAGCTTGGAGGAGGAGGGAGGAGGAAGGAGGAGGAGGAGGAGGAGGAGGAGGAGGAGGAAGGAGGAGGAGGAGGAGGGAGGAGGGAGAGGGAGGAGGGAGGAGGGAGGAGGGAGGAGGAGGAGGAGGAGGAGGAGGAGGAGGGAGGAGGAGGAGGAGGAGGGAGGAGGAGGAGGGAGGAGGAGGAGTAGGGAGGAGGAGGAGGAGGAGGAGCTCGGTCTCCTGCCCTGGCTCGCCGCCGGCAGCGGAGAGAGGGGGCAGGAGCGTGGGGGGACCTGGCGGCCTCGGGGGCGGGCGCCGGCCCCCCCCCCCTGGGGGGGCCGAGGGCCAGCGCCCGCGGAGGAGCGGCGGGGAGGAGCAGGAGGGCAGCACCGAGGGGAGCGAGGGCTGGCGGCGAGCGAGGGGGGGGGGAAGTGAGGAGGAGGGCTTCTCAGAAGGTGGCGGATCTTCTCAGGAGAGCCCTCGCGCCTTCTGAGAGGTGTTCTTTTGTCTTCGGGGGAGGCTCCGAAGACCTCCCAGGAGGCCTGGGGACTTCCGAGAGCCTTCTGAGAAGGCCTGCTCCTTCTCACCTTCCCCCCTCGCTCGCCGCCGAGAGGAGCTGGGGCAGCGCCACTGGGGGAGCGGCAGGAGGGGAGCGAGGGAGAGGAGGCCAACGACGAGGAGGGCAGGCGAGCCCAGCATCGTGTCGACGGTTCGGGTCGGCGACGGAGAAGCATCGGAGCGGCGGAAGCCGGCAGCCAAGTCGGGAGGAGTCCAAGCGGCGGGAATCGGCAAGTCCTCCAAGCGGCGGGAATCGGCAAGCCAGCAAGGCCTCCACAGGAACTCGGAATCCGGATCGGAATCCCAAGCCGCATCGAATCAGAATTGGAAGCCATCGAAATCGAATCGAATCGAATCGGATGAGCCGAATTGATCCCTGCGAAGGTCGGATGGGGAGGCAGGAGGGAGGGAGGCGAGGGGGGGCAGGAGGAGGAGGCGAAGTTCTCCGCGCCCACATAGGCACCTCCTCTTTTACCGGTTTTTCTGACATCTCTTACACCCGCACTCGCAGTGGGTACAGCCAACCCGTACAATAAGGACGCACGATAGGGATGGCAGGGTCGTGAAAGGCCATGTCGACACCTTGCGAGCGGGGCGCGGCCACCGAAAGCGGCCAAGGATGGGCCGAAGGAAAAGAATGCAAGGGCAATCTTGGAAGGTCAAACGCATGTTCCAATTACGCTCATAGCTGTTGGTTTGATTTGATGTACGGTCATAAGTGGTTGACGTCATCGAGGTCGTCGTTGTCGCGCGTGATGTCGGTAGCGGGTTCGGTCTCCTCCGCGTCGTTGCTGTGCTGGCCGTGGGTCGTCAGAGTCTGGCTCTCAGGCAGTGGCTAAGAGCATTCACCTGCCCCGGACCCCCGACGTCGTGCGAAACTCACGACGTCGGCCCCCCTCGGGAGCGGCCAAGAGGGGGGGGTCCAAGAGGGGGGGTGCAAATCATGACCCGCGGCATGTGCGCGGCCCAGCGGGGGGGCCAGGGACGTAATGAAACAAGAAGAGGCGCCATGAAATCCAGGGAAATATCATGGCCCCCGCCATGATATCCCCCCCCCTAGTCATCACCCCCCTCTTTTCCGCCCCCGACCCCCGAAATCTGGAGACCTTCCCTTGGGCCGGTTTCTCATCTCGAGTCGCTTTGTTGACGCTCCCGAGGCCCGGCGAGGGCCTCCAGCGGCCGAAAGTTGTCAAAAGACTTCGTCGTGAGTTTCTCGCGAGGTCGGAGGTCTGGGGTGGTCGAGCGCCACCACGCGTGGCCCCCATGTCACAGCTGCCCGGCCGCACGGTCGAGCGTTCCGCCCGTCTGTTTGGCATGCTGCTTGGCCGTGCGGGTGGATCCTCGTACAAACTCCGCCCATGGTTCGAATCCCATCCTCAAGTCGGGCGTGTCCCCTTACAGGGGGGATTTTCGACGAAAAATTGAAAATACTCACAAAATACTCCAAAGCGGTCAAAAATACTCAAAAACTAGTGCCCAGACTATTTTTTGACTATTTTTGAATGTTCTCCCTGTAGAGGGACACGCCCGACTTAATCCCATCCAGAGCAAGACACGACAAGACAAGACCACCGCTGCGAACAACGTCCAGGCCTGGCAAGGACCAGGCGGATGAGTCACCTGACTCTGGCGCAGCTTGGCAAAATGCAGCGCGAGGTTTGCAAAAAGTCACGAGAGGAGAGGGCAAATAATCAAGGGCGTCCAAGAGGGGGGGGGCGTCCAAGAGGATGGGGGGGCGCAAATCATGGCTGGCGGCAGGTGCGCGGCCCAGGGGGGGCGGGGACATACTGAAGCTCAAGAGGCGTCATGAGACCTGGTGAGATATCATGGCCCCTGCCATGCTATCCACCTCCCACCTCCTCTTGGCCGCCCCCGAAAGAAAAAAGACAACGACGATGGGCCACCCTCGGAAGAAGAAAGACGCCCCCTGAAGTTGAAAGACGACGACAACGACGACGACGACGAAGGGGGCCCCCGAAACGAGAAAGAAGACGACGACGACGAGGACGACGACGACGACGACGACGACGACGACGTCGAAGGGCGCCCCCGAAACAAGAAGGACGACGAAGGGGGGGTCGTCACCACCCTTTGGCCGCCCCTGGGGAGAAGAGAGACGACGACGACGACGACGACGACGACGACGACGACGACGACGACGACGACGACGACGACGACGACGACGACGACGACGATGAGCGCCGTTTTGTAGGGAAGGGCGCCGCGGCCGCGGCCCCGCGGGCGCGCGAGGGGCGGGCGAGGGGCTCCGTGCGCAGAAGCGGTACGCGGTGCCTTCCTTGAGTGGGCAGGGGGGGGGGGAAGGGCGCGGGGGGAGGGTCGAACCCGAGCGCGGAGGCCGCTGCCGTTCGGTCGGGCATGTCCCCCTGCAGGCGGGATTAGGGCGAAAAATAAAAGAAACAAACAAACAAAACGCTCAAAAATAACCGCAAAGAATCGAGAAGTCGTCTCCAGACTGTGTTTCAACTGCGCTTGACGACTTGTGACTGTATTCCTCTCCTATAGACTATTGTGAACAGTTTTGGCTGTTTGTCTGACTATTTCTGGATGTTCCTCCTGTGGAGGGACACGCCCGACTTGAAACGCTGCCGTCGCGGCCGCGGTCGGCCGTCTGGCGGCCGCGGCGCGCGCCTCGCCGCCGAAAATAAAGGGGGGGGCGAGGGGGGCGGAGAAGGAGGAGGAGGAGGAGGAGGAGGAGGAGGAGGAGGAGGGGGGGAGGAGGAGGAGGAGGAGGAGGAGGAGGAGGAGGAGGAGGAGGAAGGAGGAGAGGAGGAAGAGGAGGAGGAGGAGGAGGAGGAGGTGGCGGGAGGAGGAGGAGGCGGGAGCAAGCAGAGGAGGTCCCATGGGGTGCAAAGCTGCACCTTCTGTTCCCTAAACGGGGTTTTGACTGGGGCTCCGCAGGGGCCCCCTTGGGCCCAGGAGGGGCACGACGGGCGCGCGCCTCTTTCCCCCGCCCCCCCACATGTACGGTGGAGACCCATGGCAAACACCCTGCTTGCCTCCAGGGTACCCTGGGCTTCCTCGGCCTCGATGGCCTTGGCTGTGGAAAGAGCGCGACGCTCCCGCTCCAAGAATCAGTGGACGTCCTGGACTCTCGGGGTCGGGTCTCTCGTGGAAGGCTTCTTGTGGGCTCTGGAAGGAGAGGGTGAGGAGGAGGAGGAGGAGGAGGAGGATTGGATTGGATTGGATTGGACACGTCGAGAGCAAGGCTGGGCCATCCAGCAACGAATGTTGGAGAGCAAACCTTGCACCGCTAAGCACCGCTAAGCGGCACAAGGTAGCCATCCAAACAACATGCCAGAAGGACCCGACCTAGAGACAAAAACCGCGATGAATCCCATGCAGAGCAGCGCTGCAAACCAGTTCCACTGGTTGCCGCCGCCAACCAGGCAGACGTCACCAGAAGAGTGCGCGACTGAGACTTAAAGGCCATGCGCACTGAGTCCGTGGCGCACCAACTCCGTGACATTCAGTTTCCGCGGCACGGAGGGCTCATTTTTTACCGTCGGTCAGTTTTTGACCGGCGATCGACAATAAACAGCCACATTGCGTTGCGTCGCAGCCCTGAGGAGGAGGAGGAGGAGGAGGAGGAGGAGGAATGAGAATGATAATGACCATGTGACAGAGTCAACCGAGTGCCTTCCACGTGAAACACTGAGGCACCAACAAATTACACATGCCCGCGAGTGCGCTTCTCTGCTGCACTCAACACCTTGGGAAAGAGGCCTCTGGAGATACGACTTAGGTACTCGGCCCGATTGGGGGTGATCTTGCCTGTGCGCCCCTTCCCTAACTCGCGCAGCACGGACGATGCGTAACAACCACACGACTTACAATACCAGAGCATCAATATTGTGCAATATTGCATATCATGACTCAGGTCTACCCAACCCCCCGCAATGCGCAGTTTTGTATTGGGGGGTTTATAAAGGCGGGACCCGTCATACTTCAGAGGCTGAAAACAATCGCTATCCAAAAACTCGGTCTTGGTGGCAGCGGAGGCTGATCCTCCACACCTAGTGCAACGCTTCCCAGACTCATCTAAGCAATGCCGAGAGGAGAAGAGGGAGCAAGAAGCAGCAGAAGGTGGTCGGACCCGTTTCACGTGCGGTTTCCGTTTTTCCTCCACGACCGACGCTTCAGCAGTAAACGTGCCAAGAGACGCCCTTAGCAGACGCATGCGCACAAGAAAGGCACGACGCTCATGCAACAGAACAGTTTGCCTGATAGACGCGGGCAGGCGGGCCTGGCGAGCAGCCACACTAGCTACAGCATCTGCAACGGCGTTCCCCGTTATCATCCATCTCTTGGAACGATTGTGGTCGCCACCCTGCACCTCCTGATGAGAATGTACGAAAAGAACAGTGATGAGGTTGGGATCGCGCCCTTGGAGCTCAAACAGACGGCCTAGAGACGCCCAGAGATCCCCGTCCTCCCCCTGTGGGGAGAGCCACCTCCTACTGTACCATCCTTTAACTACGGGCTCACAGTCTGAAACGCAAAGCAGGGCCCCACCCCTGGGGACCGCCTGACGCGCACAGACGAGAGGCCCATGGATGGTGATCCTAAGGTCGACCTGGGGCCCTAGGGAGCCAAAGAGGACTATCGCGAACCCTACACGCCTGAACTTCGGGGAAGCTGCATCAGGGCCCCCAGAGGCATCCCCGAAAATGATGAGAGGGGCCGCGGGGGAGCCTTCTCCCAAAAATCCTACATCGCATACTTCATTCGTACCTGCAACTGACCAGTCTTCAAGCGTAGGTGGTGCGGGTACATCTGTCCATGACTTTGGAAGCATGCCTCTCAACCAAAATCCTGGATCCATTTCCGACTGCGCAGATGCCTGCGCCACCATCTCATCTGACCGACTGTACGCTTCATTGCCGACGTTGGCGGGGCACGTCCAGCCACGGTGGAGCATGGTCTCTGGGGCCGCCTTGCAGCGCTGACACATCCTCGATCCCTGGAATTGAGGAATCTCAACACATTTCCTATCACGTGGCCAGGACGCTCCGACCGCAATCATAGTCATAACAGCTGCGAGGCGGTGACCGTATTGAGGTGTCTCCTCCAGTTGCTTGAGCAGCGTGCGATACGAAGCACAATCCACTCCATTCTCAAGACCCGCCCCACAGTAATGATTTGCTGCACCCCGCCACTGACGCAGAGTCAACACATCCCTGAAGTCTTGCATGAAATCTTTAAAGTTGTCTAGTGCTTTCCGTCCCGTGAACATGGCGTCATCAAATCTCCATTCATCACCTGCTGCTGGGTGGGGTTCGGGAATGGTCCAAGACGTCGCCTCTCCGATCTGCCACCCTGCCTCCAGCAGGTGGAGCATCACTGCAGTCATGGGCCCCCGTACCCTCTTGGACCGATGAGCCGCTGGTGCGTCGAGCATCTCATTGGTCGTCTCAGCCCAAACCCGACTTATGCCTGCACGGAGATCAGGATGATCGCGCCAATTTTCAAGCCACATCAGGACACATTGACTGGGAAACTTGATGCCAGGGTCTTGACCAGGCATGCGCAGCTCGAGCAACGAGGTGAGGCAACGGCCACGAGTAGCTGCCCCACAAGCATATCCTGCCCGACGCCGCGCCTGCTGAAGCCGCTGCCCAAACGTGCCATCTATCTGAAACCCATAGCTACCTGCAGCTTGAGCTCCTTGTACTTCCAACCGTGATGTCACACGATATCTCTTAGCTGCCTTCGCATATCGCCCAATCTTGGCCGACATCATCGCATGCTTCTGGTCTCGCTTCCTACGTGTAGCCCGAGCCAACCGGCGGCCACAAGAGAGGTCGATACCCAAGAAGCCAGCTTGGCTTTGAAGAGTGATCGTAACACCACTCCGTCTCAGCACTGCCTTGCAAATCCACCGTGCGTCAGCCAGATGCGTGCATACCACCACTGATTTCGGTGATACCTTCAGCTGGTTGCAAGCAAGAGCGGAACACGTGTCTAGTATACAATCCCGCAACTGAGTACGCACCGCTGCACGGGAGCCGCGAACCTGCTGGGAGAGATCATCAATCCATATCCATGACTGACCTGGGGATGAGCAGTGACCACCCCGCGCAGGACAAAGTGCGCCACGGTTCGACCGAACCTCGTTCCCGACCGAAGGCCCTGCACGATGCCCCTCGTCGGCTGAAAGGGCGCCGACGACGCGCCAAGCTGACTCAAAACCCTGGCCGAGACACATTGCAACAATTCGAGGTATAAAATCCTGGGCGGGAACTGCATCCGAAGAGCGCATTTGACAAGACAAGGCCATTCTATTGAACCATCGAAGGAAAAAATATCGCAGAGCCTATGCCCAACTTCCACTTTAAGTTTACAACCGACTTCTTCCTGCACAGCTCTAAGATACGCCCCGCGGAGGCTTGAATTGCCCGCTGCTGCTGCATCCCACCCCTCCTCGGTCTCGGCCGACCAGTCTCGCACCAGGGGTTCCCTGATGAGAGACCACAAGCGTCCGAGGAGGGGGACCAGACCAATGATCCGATCGCCTGTAGATTTCTTGGGGAGCATCCTCCCCAAGATAAGTAGCAGCTGTGCAGGCCAGCAGAGACTCTGCTCACATGCTTCGAAGATCAACGCGAGCTCCGCCAGCGCGCAGTCAGGCAATCGCCCCAAGTCGATCGGTGTGACGAAGTCCACGCCCATGCCTGTACCTGGACGCATCCTCCGTAGAGCTCGACGGACTTCCTCCACCGTGATGCTGGGTAGCGGGTCGTCCTCCGCCGCCGCTTGCACCTCGGCGAAAGCCTCAAAGACCTCATCCTCCACCAAGGTAGTTGGAGCCCAGAGCCGATGCCAGCGCCGAGCCTTAGCATCGATGAGGTCCTTCGGGTGGTAGAGGGTCACTCCCTCGTGCTCCATCTCGTCCGACGGCTGAGGGAGTGGGTTGAGAGACTTATGCAGGCGTCCCAACGACTCCTTGTCCTCCACAAAATCCTTGAACTCCGATAAAGATTCCTGGATCGCCCGCCGTTGACTGCGAGCACTGACCTTCTTTGCCGCAAGCTCAAAATACGCCATCTCACGGTCGTCAGCCGAACCGATATTGTGCAAGAAATGGAGCCAGTCATCCCAGGAACGATCTTCGGACTCCAGAAGAACTCTCTGTGCCTGGCATGGTCGAACATCCAAGTGACGGCGACAAGATTGGATATACTTCCGAACCTGGCTGGCTCCACTCTACTTCTGCCGATGGTGGTGGATACCGCGTAGTAGCGTGTACAACTGCGCCCACCAACAACTGATAGCGTTACGAACTGGCGTCACTCGCGTCTTGGTCGTCATTCGCATAGGCTGGACAGAGGAACTGCACTCCACCAGCCCGACGTGGTCCCGCGGGGACCTGGGCGCCATGGTGACATGTAAAAGCATTCTCGACAGACGTGATCCACGAAGAGTAAAATCCTGAAACAGCCGCAATCAAATCAGGTTTGAGCCTAAAGGCTACGGAATCACGCAAAGCAGGAGCAAGGGACTGAAGACGGGCAGACCCCGAGACAAATCCTACTCCTTCCCGACACCGAGACCAGGCATCCTCGGGAATACGGAAACTAGGCCTAGCTTCAGCCTGAGACTGCGCTCCTCCAGAGCTGTCAGGACCCAACTCTCGAGAAGGAGCCAGGGTCTCGCGGTGCTGCGGAGGGCCAACCGCGGAGCTGCGAGCTGGTCCCGAGTCCACAGTCGAGCAGCCTCTACCAGCCTCCGAAGCCCCCTGGCTACCTTCGTGAAACACAGGGTTGGATGCAAGCACTGGTTGAGGGCCGACGGCGGCGACCGACGACGACGCCCCACAAAGAGGACCCCCACCAGTGCTGCGGTTAGATGCGTGCAGAGCGTGCCCGAGGGACGCGCCAGGACAAAAGTTGAGCTCATCAGCCCATGGGTCCTCTTCCTCAGGCCACTCGGAGTAGTCAAAACCATTCACTGCACACGGCAACTCAGAACCTACAGTATTAGACTCAGCTGCGGTCGGGGCGCTTTCACCCCCATCAGGCCCTTCCAGCAGCTGATCCCCTACGGATTGAGCACAATCCCCAAACAAGGTATTAATTTGGGCTAGTCTCTTATCGACAGCCGCCTGATGTTGAATCTGTCTACGCGCCTTAGCAATGCTAGATTTTGAGCCCGAAGCGGGGGCCATCGTGGGCCTCGGGACCTGAGGGAGCTTCCCAGGGGCTTCCATGACCCTCGTGATGAGCTGCCCCCCGCTGCCTCTAAGAGCGAGGTGCAGCCCGATGCGGGGTCCCCAGGGCACCGAGACCATAGGCTGCAAATCGACAACAAACGGGCGGGCCGACTCACTACACATGAGGTAGTCGATGTGGGTACCAGCAGCTAGTTTGCACGTAGACTGAATGTCTGCTTGAACGATGAAACCTCCGATTTTTTCCACAAGACCAGACTTCCGAAGCTCCTGCACACTCATGTTCCAGTCGCCTATGACTGCCCAAGGGAGCTGCAAAGCAAACTGAAAGCCAGCAAGCCGTCGAAATCGGCCTATGTTGAGACCCCGCATGCCCAAACAGGAATGGGCGTAGAAAGTCACCAGCACGATGGAATACCCCTTGCAATGGACAACTTGCGCAGCAAAGCCATCCGTGCACTTGTGCCCTGGTGCCTGCAGACGTGAGCCTGCATTCTTCAGAGCAGCAACTCGATGCACTTGCAGATGCCGACGGGACATCAGGAACTCACCTCCCTCATTGGCGTGCTCCTCCTGGCCCGTGGAACTCCTGCACCCCTCTCTCTGGCGAGCAGCATTGGCAATAAGACGATAGCCATTATCCTTGGCCTTCGCCTCCCACTTGCGAAGACCGCCGACGGAATGCATGTGCGTCTCGATAAGGGCGAACAGGTCGAACTGGGCAGTGGACTGCTCGACGAATGACCAAGCCTTATCCCCCCTGCAAGAGACATTAGAATAGAGTACGTGAATATTCTCCCCGTTGCGCTCGCCATCCGAAGAGCGAGCCCTTGCTGTAGAGGCAGACCCTAGTCAAGACTCCTCAGCAGTCCCCTTGCCTTTGCCGCTCTTGCCCTTCTGCGATAAGGCCTCTGCTGCCAGCTTGGCCTCCGACAGCCGCTTGGCCTCCGCCTCGATGACCTCCCGCTCCTGCGCAGAGCGGCCGCCACTCCCAGGAGTAGCAGCCGTGGCAGCAGGCGACGCCCCAGCTGCGGTGGGCGTCTGGGAGCGGGAGGTGTCGCCAGCGGGGGGCTGGCTCGCGGCCGCCGCGGCCCCCTGGGTTGGGGCAGCCTCCTCGTCTGGGGCCCCAGCCACGCGCTCGCCACCAGCGCCCGTGCGGCGCTTCTTGGCCAGCCTCGCCTCGATGGACTTCCTGAACTCCTCCATCTGCTTGAGCCAGGCCCGTACCTCGCTCTCCTTGGAGTCCATCTCAGCCTCTGTCGCCAGAAGCCGAGCACGGATGTCCTCCAAGCCTTCCTTCTCGTGAGTTTCACATTCCAAGTTCTCGAGCGAATCGAAGAAACCCTGGTCCCAGACTACCTGGAACAGCTTCCCGTTGCTCTTGTCCTGCTCCTTAGCGGTCGCCATCTCGGCCTCCACGCCCTCGGCGTGGGCCAAGGCTCGCGCGGCAGATCGCCGCGCGCAGAGAGCCTCCGCCAGAGACGTGGCAGTGACCTGCTCCTTGCTCTCCGCGGCCTCGACCGCCTTGCGCAGTCTCACCAGGTTCGCCACGGCCTGGTTGGGCTTGTGATCAGCATCTCGGTAGACGCCGTCGGCCCTCCTGAGGGCCTCCACTGCCGAGGTGGGCTCCGAGGCCTTGGCCAGCAGCGCCGCCTCGTCGAGCTTCTTAACCTGCTCCTGCAGCGCTACCTTCAGGTCACCGTCGGCAGCCTCAGCCGCTCTCTGGAGCAGCGTCGATACTTCATCCTTGCTGTGGTCGGGGCCACGGCCCTTGCCACCCGCCTTCCCGCGCTTGCCTCGGCCCGCTCCAGGCTGAGGGGACTGGCTGCGCGAGCGGAGGATCCCCTTGGGATGCACCAACGAGGCGTCCCCCTTCCAATCGTTCACCACCTGATCCGTCGACACAGAATCTGCAAAACGTACTGCACGACCGCGAGCCTTGCACAGTTTCACGGTGGAGCCGCAATTCATGCAGAAACCCATATGTTCCTCTAGCACATCGTTGTACTCGCACTGTCCACACTTGCTGCAGCGGGACCAGGAACGACGAGCGACGGTGCCAGCCATGACTGAAAGTTCTCTCCTGCTTTGGTCGATGCCACACTCTCCCACGGCAGGGGGTGTGGTCAGAGTTCCTCAAGCGCTACGTGAAAGCACAGGAGAATGAGCCCCGCCAAAATGGTTCGGGCCAAAGTGGCTTGATGAGGAGGAGGAGGAGGAGGAGGAGGAGGAAAAGGAGGAGGAGGAGGAGGAGGAAAAGGAGGAGGAGAGGGCGGAGGAGGAGGAGGCGGAGGTAGGAGGAGGAGGGAGGAGGAGGAGGAGGCGGAGGAGGGGGAGGGAAGGGAGGGAGGGCGGAGGGAGGGCCGCGGCCCGCCGCGGCCCTGCCCCCGCGGGCGCCGCGCGGTGGTGCCAAGGGGCGGGGGGCTGCCCGTGGCCACGCGCTCTGTGGCCACCCGGGGGGGGGGGCTCCCGTGCCGGCTTTAGGAGGAGGAGGAGGAGGAGGAGGAGGAGGAGGAGGAGGAGGAGGAGGAGGAAGAGGAGAGCAGCAGCGAGGGGAGCGAGGGCTGGCGGCGAGCGAGGGGGAGGAAGGGCCACCTGCGAGCCCTGTCCCTACCCCCCCACGAGTTCTGAGGGGGAGGGTGGGGTTCACTTCGTTAGGGAGCTGCCGAGCGGAGTGAACCCCAGCCTCCCCCGCAGAGATCGTGGGGGGTAGGGGTAGGGTTCGCATGTGGCCCCCTAAAGCTTGCTGTCTCTTGCGAGCCAGCGCGAATCGGCGCCAGATCGCCGCTGGATCGGCGCCAGATCGGCGCTGGATCGGCGCTGGATCTGCGCTGGATCGGCGCCGGATCGGCGCTGGATCGGCGCTGGATCGGCGCCAGAACGCCGGATGCCCATGGATCTCCAGACGCTGGCGCGCGCCAGGGCCCTCGAGAGGCAGAGTTCCGAGGGCGCACCGGGGTCCCATGGGTTACCACCGAAGCCACCGCTTGGGGGGTCGCGATTCGGGGAAACTTAGGACGAGAGCAATGTCATGATACGATTGGCTCCGAAAAGAGTTCCGGGAACTGCTGGGTTGCTGGCCACCCTCGGGAATGTTGTGTGTGGCCGCTCGTCCCTGGTCGCGCCAGCATCAAGAGAACCTGGAGATCTCAGAATGCATCATTATCATGGCATCTCACTCCTCGGAGCATTGGCAGGCAGCGGACGTGGATATGTGTGGCCACCCAGGGCCCGACTTAATCCACATCCACTGCCTGCCAAGGCCCCCGAATCGTCGATCCCCCAGGCAGCGGCCATGGATAAGTGCCCACCTCGGAGGACGCCAAAGGTCCATGCCGCCCAGAAGGGTTCCGAGCAGGTGGGGTCGGGGGATGGCGCAGAGTCGCCGACGCATCGGAGGTGCGGCGCGATTCGGAGCCCGATGTTCCTCATCCTGAACGAACGAACGAACGCCACTACAGCGAAGGCTGTCCCAACTCAGGGGATGGGCGAGTAGCGCCGCAGCGCCCGGTACGTATGCTCGACGACACATTAAGTTGTGATGATGGATGTCGTTGTCTCGAAGGATGGTGTACCAATTCTCTAGCGTAGCTTGGAAACCGTGGTAGACATCGTGGCGTCGTGGATGCATCGCCGATGCCTAGGCGATGCACTGAGATTGTCTGAGCCCAGCGGCTCCGCCCGCACCTGGACGGCCTCCACAAGCACGCCTGAACCAGGCCTGGCCAGGCTCATTAAATGGACTAATGGACTTAGGGACACACAAATCCGCCGATCCGGTTTCTGAGAGCGTGGACTTGAGCTCGCTCAAGCTTCGCTCTGCAGGGGGGGGGTACGTTATTTCCGACGTCATTTCCATCGTTTTTCGGTACACGGGGATATTTCCGACGTCATTTCCGACGTTGTTCGGTACCCGGGGACAGGGGGGTATAGAAAACTCCACTTCCGGAGCCCCGACCGCCCAAGACAGCCCAAGAGGAAGCCAAGAGAGGCCCCAGAGGCCCCCTAGACAATGCAAGAGGGCCCCGAATCGCCGAAACATCGCTCGAACCGCCCAAGATGCCCCGAAGACAGTTCCAGAAACCTCCAAGAGGTCCCCAGGATCCCTCACGACACTTCCCAAGAATGCCCAAAGACTGACAAATAGACCCATTCCCTTGGGAAAAAATACATTTTCGGCATATTCGTTTCTTGGGCCTTCACAATGTCCAAGACGGCTCACTCTCACCCCCCCCGGATCGGCGGCACTGGCCGGAGGCCAGCCCAATAAAACGATACAAATCCAAGGTTTCCCCATATTTTCCCACAGTTTCTGGGTCTTCGTCTTCCCCTCCACCTCCCACACTTTCCCACATCTTCCTGGGAGTCGACGATTAATTGTGTCTGTGTGTTTTCCCCCCTCCTGAGGCCCCGCCTTCCTGTGCCCTGTCTCCCTAATAAAAGCTGTGCGTAGCCCGTCTAGCTTTTAGCGGAAGAGGTTCGCTCTCGCCCCGCAGATCAAAAGTGTTTCCCCCCTCCTGACCCATGCCGGGCCAGGGGTGGGCGTTCCTACCAACTGGGGCTGGGACGTATGGACTGCGCGCGGGCTGAAAATGGGCCCGGCACGGATCGATGCGGGCAGATGCCTGTGGGTTCTTGCCACGTCGGCACGGGCTCTGGTCACCGTCCCCGCGCAAGCGGCTCATCAGGAGAGGCTGAGTCCAGGCAGACAAGTCCATACGGAGACCAATAGAAGCAGAGAAACGCCATAAACTAAAACTTTTGGCGCTCCGCGCGGACCTCTTGGATCTGCGGTGGGTCCCCCTCCCTGGCGCGCGGAGAGCGCGCCAGGGGCGGGCGGCGCCAGAGGCGCCGCCAGGGGGCCCCAGGCGCCGGTCCAAGAAACCCGCGCGGAGCGCCAAAAGTTTATGTTTGCGGCGTTTCCTCCTTCCTCGATGTTCGGAGACCAAGCGCTCCGTATGGACTTACTCGGTCTGGACTTGGCTCGGGGGCGGCCAAGAGGGGGGCGTCCAAGAGGGGGGGGGGGGCGCAGATCATGGCCGGCGGCATGCGCGCGGCCCAGGGGGGGGGGCCGGGGACGTATTGAAACCAGGAGAGGCGCCGTGAAATATGGGGAGACATCGTGGCCCACGCCATGAAATTCAGAGAGAGAGAGAGAGATATCATGGCCCCGCCATGCCATCCACCCCCTCCCCTTGTCCTCACACTCCTCTTGGCCGCCCCCGATTGGCACCCGTATGGACATAACTGAAGCAGCCCCAGGACACACAAATAAATACACACAAATAAAAAGATTACCCATATTTCCCCATATCTTCTGGGTTTTCGTCTTCCCGCCCAATTCCCATATCTTACTCCATTTTCCTTGGAATCGACGATGAATTGTGCCTGTGTGTTTTTTCCCCTCCTGGCATAACTCGGTCTGGCCTTGGCATCCTCGAGCTCGGCCCGGAGCGAGCGGCCGGGGCGCCCCGGAGCTGCCAGGGCCTCCCCGGAGGACGGGGCGGCGCCCGCCGGTCGTGAGGACCTCGCCCTGCGGGTTTCGCTCTCTGCGTGGGCCTCGGGGCGGCCTGAGTAGCGGCCCATCCTAAGCCCAGATGACAACTTCTCCTCCTCCTCTCCTCCTCCTCCTCCTCCTCCTCGTCCTCCTCCTCCTCCTCCTCCTCCTCCTCCTCCTCCTCCTCCTCCTCCTCCTCCTCTTACTATCTTATCATAATTAGTATGTGTCTTATTCATCAGTATTCTTAGTCTTCTTCATAATATCAGTATTAATATTATTCTTCTGAGTAGTAGTACGATTATTAGTATTATGATTATGCGTAGTCTTCTTATTCGTAGTTTTATATCATTCGTCTCGTTAGTATGATTAGCATTAGTATTAGTATTGCTATCAGTGTTGTTATTAGTAGTATGTTTCGTCTGCGCCTTCTTCTTCGTATTCAAAGTATTAGGTATATGATTGTTCGTAGTATTCGTCTTGTTCGTATTATTCGCCTTCTTCTGCTCCTTCTGATTATCGTTAGTCTTATTATGATTAGTCGTCTTCTTGTCCTTCTAATTATTCGTATTATTCTTCTTATTATTCCTCCTCCTCCTCCTCCTCCTCCTGCTCCGCATCCTCATCCGCATCCATCCTCCTCCTCCTCCCCCTCCCTCTCCTCCTCCTCCTCCTCCTCCTCCTCCTGCTCCTCCTCCTCCTCTTCCTCCACCTCCACCTCCTCCTCGTCCTCCTCCTCCTCCCTCCTCCTCCTCCTCCTCTTCTTCTTATTGTTAGTATTACTATTAGTAGTATGCTTCTCCTTCGTCTTCTTATTATTCGCCGTCTTATTACTATCACTGCTAACTAACAATAGTATTATTATTCGTAATAATAATCTTATGTGTTTAACAGTATTACTAGTCTTCTTCATAGTCTCGTTGATAGTGTTACTCGTCTTCTGAATAGTGGTAGTACTGTTCGTAGTGTGAGTATGTCTTATTCGTAGTAGTAGTATCATTTGTCGTATTAGCATGATTAGCATTATTGGTATTAGTGTGATCAGTGTTCTTCGTAGTAATAGGATTCGTCTATGTCTTCTTCCTCGTATTCATATTAGTGATATCATTAGTCGTAGTATTCGTCTTGTTCGTAGCGTACACCTCCTTATGCGTATTCGTATTATTGTTAGTTTTGTTATGATGAGTCGTCTCCTTGCCCTTATTAATATTATGATTATTCTGTTTCGTCCTCCTCATCATCCTCCTCCTCATCCTCTTCCTCCTCATCCTCCTCCTCCTCCTCCTCCTCCTCCTCCCCCTCCCTCCCCCCCCCATCCTCCTCCTCCTCCTCCCTCCTCCTCCTCCTCCTCCTCGTCCCCGCCTCCTCCTCCTCTCCCTCCTCCTGCTCATGCTCCCTGCTCCTGCTCCTCCTCCTCCTCCTCCTCCTCTTCCTCCTCCTCCTCATCCTCCTCTCATCATCATCATCTCCTCCTCATCCTCCTTCTCCTCCTCTTCCTGCTGCTCCTCCTCCTCCCTCCTCCTCCTCCTCCTCCTCCTCCTCCTCCTCTCCTCCTCCTCCTCCGTGCCTCCTCTTCCTCCTCCTCTCAGCCTCCTCCTCCTCCTCCTCCTCCTCCTCTCCTCCTCCTCCTCCTCCTCCTCCTCCTCCTCCTCTTCCGCCTCGTCCTCCTCGGCCTCCTCCTCCGCCTCCTCGTCCTCCTCCTCTCCTCCTCCTCCTCCTCCTCCTCCTCCTCCTCCTCCTCCTCCTCCTCCTCCTCCGCCTCCTCCTGCTCTTCCTCCTCCTCCTCCGCCTCCTCCTCCTCCTCCTCCTCCTCCTCCTCCCTCCTCCTCCTCCTCCTCCTCCTCCTCCCTCCTCCTCCTCCTCCTCCTCCTCCTCCTCCTCCTCCTCCTCCTCCTCCTCCTCCTCCTCCTCCTCCCTCCTCATCCTCCTCCTCCTCCTCCCTCCTCCTCCTCCTCCTCCTCCTCCTCCCCCCCCAAGGCGGATAAAAGTTCGGTGGCAACTCATAGGAGCCTTCCATGCCCTCTTGTTGGCTCTTACGAATCGACCCTAATCGACGCTAGTCGACGCAAAAACGACGCTAATCGACGCTGGGCAACTCTATCGGCACCTCTCGTCGACTCCCAAACGCTAGTCAACGCTAAAGGCGGAATTAAGAGGGTATACCAGGCTCCCATGATCTGCTACCGAATAACATAGACCGGGTTCGGGCCCGCCCAGGTAATATACCAAACAAAAGCCAACGCACCACGACCCTTGAAGTAGGACGGCGCTCGAAGCAGATCGGGATCTGGGATCCCCCAAATACCCACTCTCAACGACCACCGAGTGAGACTCAAACGTGAAACGCCAGCGCCCGCGCTGCCGCCGCGCTGCGGCGGCAGGACACTGCGGTGGTCGGCGTCCTCCTCGCGGAGCCTCCGAGTTCCCCAAGGGCGCCAGCGGCCATCGGCCGCTGGCCGCCCCAGCGGGGCCAGCCTAACCTACGACAGCTGGTGGCCAGGCGCGCTCACGCGGCGCGACTGGTTCGCCAGCTCGATCTTCCAGACCTGAGAGAAGCGGGAGGGTGAGGAGACGGTGGGGAGGAGGAAGGGGGGATGGGAGGAGGAGCAAGAGGAGCAGAGTGAGCACAGCACACTGCCACCGAGGCAGCTGTACATCCTCCCGTGCCAAGCCATCATGTGTGTAAGTCAATTCAGACGCCTCTGTGTCACTACGGCAAACGCCCGCTGGAAAGGTGAGAGGATCGTGGACCTGCATGGTGATAACCCTCTGCATTGCATCTTCATACCTACATCAAAAGCATCAACAACCATGTCAATATTCAACAGCGTATCAATGCATCCATGTACGGTATGACAGAATTGAAAATGAATGCGCACAAGGCATGTGAACGAATTGCCCCTCGCCAAATCCCTTTTCGTCCTGGTGAGCCCTGTACAGTCGGTCTGTGTTGGAGGGGGAGGCCCCAGTCAACCGCACGGCGGGGATCGTCCGGGCGTCGTCTGCTCCAAAAGCGATCCCAAGCCCGCCGAACATTGCTCAAGATGGCCTCCGAGGTGGCGCAGGATGGTCTCGAGCTTCGCCTTTACCTGCCTCCAGCCCCTGGTCCAGAGGCGCCGATACGTCACGCGGCGGCCAGAGTTGATCAAAATGCTCTTCAAGAATGAAGGGGCCCTTGGACACACAAATAAATACACAAATAACAGGATTCCCTATATTTTCCTATATCTTCTGGGCTTTTGTCTTCCCCCCCACTTCCCATAGTTTCCCATACTTTCCTGGAAGTCGACGATTAATTGTGTCTGTGTGTCTCTTCCCTCCTGAAAGAACGCCCCGACGATGCCAACCTCGATGTCTACCAAGAAGTCCTGGCCTGGCTGCCCGTGGCGGCTCGCTCCGCCGCCAGGGCGCTCTCAAAAAGGCCGGCGAGAGGCCACGCGCAGCGCGCGCGGGGCCCGGGATGCTCACGGATACGGCTCGAGGTCCGTTTGCAGGAGGAGGGGGGGGTTAAGGAGGGGGAGGAGGGGGAGGGTGAGGAGGGGGAGGGGGAGGAGGAGGAGGAGGAGAGGAGGAGGAGGAGAGGAGGAGGAGGAGGAGGAGGAGGAGGAGGAGGAGGAGGAGGAGAGGAGGAGGAGGAGGAGGAGGAGGAGGAAGAGGAGGAGAAGAAGAGGTGCGGTGAGGAGCAAACAGGCGGAGAAGGAGGAATAGTTCGAAACATGCTTGTGAAAAAAGAGGAAGAGGAGGAGGGAGAAGAGGAAGCAGGAGGAATCAGAAGAATAAGAGAAGTAATAAAAAGAATGATAAAAAATAGAAAACAAAAAAGAAGGAAGAGGAAGAGGAAGAAGCAGAGGAGGAGGAGGTGCGAGAAAACAAACAAAAACAACAACAACAAAAACAACAACAAAAAAAACAGACAGCTCGCCCCTTGGCCCCCCGCCAGCCCCACGCAAAGGGGCGAGCATATATACGGGCGCAGCACCGCGCTGGATGCGTAGCCGTCGGCTGGGCCAACCAAGCGCATGACGCATCGCGTGGCGGCTGGATGCCCGCGCCGAGCACAGATATTCTCGGTTACTCCCTCCTCCTTCTCCTCCTCCGCGGGCTTAAAACTGCCATCGAAATATCCTCACCCGCTGGCTTAAAACTACCACCGAAATATCCTCACCCGCGGGCTTAAAACTGCCACCGAAATATCCTCACCCGCTGGATCAAAGCAGCCACAGGAATATCCTCACCCGCTGGCTTAAAACTGCAACCGACATATCCTCACCCCCGGAAGTGAAACTGCCACCGAAATATCCTCACCCGCTGGCTTAAAACTGCCACCGAAATATCCTCAACCGCCGGCTTAAAACTGCCACCGAAATATCCTCACCCACTGGCTTAAAACTGATACCGAAATTTCCTAACCTGCTGGCTTAAAACTGCCACCGAAATATCCTCACCCGCGGAAATAAAACTGCCACCGAAATATCCTCACCCGCTTTCTTAAAGCCGCCACCGAAAAATCCTCACCCGCTGGGTTTAACTGCCAGCGGAATGTCCTCACCCGCTGGCTTGAAACTGCCACCGAAATATCCTCACCCGCTGAAATAAAACTGCCACCGAAATATCCTCACCTGCTGGCTTAAAACTGCCACCGCTCGATAACACTCGATAACACATCGATAACACCTCATGCTATCGAGGTGTCATCGAGTGTTATCGAGGTGCTCTCGAGCGTTATCGAGCTCGATCACACTCGATAGGACCTCGATAACATCTCGAACACATCTCGAAAACATGTTATCGACGGTTTATCGGGTGTTATCGAGGTGTTATCGAGCGGGTGATGGTCACCCGCTGGCTTAAAACTGCCACCGCAATATCCTCACCCGCTGGCTTAAAACTGTCACCGAAATATCCTCACCCACTGGCTTAAAACTGCCATCGAAATATCCTCACCCACTGGCATAAAACTGCCACCGAAATATCCTCACCCGCTGGCTTAAAACTGCCACCGAAATATCCTCACCCGCTGGCTTAAACTGCCTCCGGAATATCCTCACCCGCGGAAATAAAACTGCCACCGAAATATCCTCACCTGCTGGCATAAAACTGCCACCGAAATATCCTCACCCGCTGGCTTAAAACTGCCACCGAAATATCCTCACCCGCGGAAATAAACTGCCACCGAAATATCCTCACCCGCTGGCTTAAAACTGCCATCGAAATTTCCTCACCCGCGGAAATAAAACTGCCACCGAAATATCGTCACCCGCTGGCTTGAGACTGCCACCGAAACAACCTCACCCGCTGGCTTAAATCTGCCGCCGAAATATCCTCACCCGCTGGCTTAGAACTGCCACCGAAATATCCTCACCCGCGGGAATAAAACTGCGACCGAAATATGCTCATCTGCCGGCTTAAAACTGCCGCCAAAATACCCTCACCCACGGAAATAAATCTGCCACCGAAATTTCCTCACCCGCTGGCTTAAAACTGCCACCGAAATATCCTCACCGGCTGGCTTAAACTGCCACCGAAATATCCTCACCCGCGGAAATAAACTGCCACCGAAATATCCTCACCCGCTGAAACACCGAAATATCCTCAACTGCTGGCTCAAAACTGCCACCGAAATATCCTCACCCGCTGGCTTAAAACTGCCACCGAAATATCCTCACCCGCTGGCTTAAAACTGCCACCGACATATCCTCATACGCGCTGCCACCGAAATACCCTCACCCGCTGGCTTAAAACTGCTACCGACATATCCTCACCCGCGGAAATACAACTGCCATCTAACGGCCTGGTGGTTCATTTCAGTCTGTCTGCCTCG
>CAUYUJ010019714.1:147807-165307 GCA_963575745.1 Prorocentrum cordatum
CCCTGCTGATGGCCCAGTTTACAGGTCCAGCACAATTTTAGGAGTTAACTACTCGGAGATTCTCGTCGGATTTACGTCGGATCTACGTCGGATTTACGTCGGGTTCACGTCGGACTGACTCCTGAGCATCGCCGCACGAGCGTCGACCCATAGCTTACGGAGCTGACAAGTGGACTAGATCATACTACTATTACGCGGCGCGCGAGGCCTCCAGGAATGTCCTCATAACCTGCTGATGGCCCAGTTTACAGGTCCAGCACAACTTTAGGAGGCAACTACTGGGAGGTTCTCGTCGGAAAGATGAAGGAGGATGAAGCCCCATTTGGGAGCTGTTACGCCGGAGTGGGCCTCGGATCAAGCGGGATGAAGCCAGATTCAGCGGGATTAAGCGATATTAAGCGGGATTGAACGGGATTAAGCTGGATTACGCCGGATTTCGGACCAGGGCAAAATCAGAATTTGACCTCCCAAGAGTTGCATCCGAAACAATTGGCCGACACAATCGGGGATTGCCTGCATGGTGGAGGCCCATCAGCCGGGCAATACATGTCACGGGTAACTCTCTGGGAACTTACCCCGTCAATCCTATTATGCTCCATCGGAAATGGCTACACTCCCCCTTTCAAGAATCTTCGATGGCTGCTTGGAGGCTGAGTTGCGGCCACATGCGCAAGACGTCGCTTGGGCGTGCCAGCCCATCCGACCGCAAATACACATATATTCTGGGGGATGCCAGCCCATCCTCGGAAGGATGGCGTGGCACCGAACGTCGTGCCATTTTCGTTGCTCCATTCGTCACCTGCCCAATTCATCTCCAGGAGGGGGACCAAATTGTGCGAATCTCTGTCCCAGTCGCGTGGCTGGCAAGAGAACCTTTACGCAATGGTATAAATCTCTGTTCCGGACGCGTGACCAATAAGAACCTACCCACGAATCACAATAATGTTGTGCTTAGTTTTCAGGTGTAGCCTGCACTTTCTGGTACACCACCCTGGCTGCTTCTGCGGGATTCGGACATGCGCTTCACGCCCATACTCGATCAAGAAATCCTCTGGTATGCCAGATGTGCACCAAAGTCCAGCTGCACCGCTCGCACGTCACAAAGACCAGTGTGAACACATCCCCTGGTTTGCGAGGCCCTAGATACCTGGGAGTGGCCTTCTCCCGACGAAAAAACAACTATGCTGTAGACCTGCCTCGTGGGCAATATTGTGACCGACGTGGTTCCTCTTGGGACCCTCTGGAGGCCTTCCTGCTGCTCCGGCAGATTCCAACAGATAAGATCGACGCTGTTGGTTTCACTTGTGGGTCCTCCTGTTACTGCCCTGGGGGCCTTTCTTGGGACCCCTCCTGCGACTCTGGCTGGCTCCCAGCCCTGAACTGCCTCGCCCCGTGTGGCCTGTACCACAACCCCGGGCCATTCGCACCATTGGGCCGCCGTGCCCTTCAGGGAGGGGCTCCACGAAACTGGGCCCACTAACTGGTTCATGTGCCCCGAAGCCATATTACCTCAAGTCCTCCTCCTCCTCCTCCTCCTCATCCTCCTCCTCCGCATCCTCCTCATCCTCCTGTTCCTCCTCCTATCCCGTCAGTCTGAGACAGGGGTCGTTGTGGTAGCGGGTGGGCGCCCTCAGCTCCGCTTCCTCGCTCTCTGCGGTCAGCGCCTTCTCCTTCCAGGACGGGGAGGGCGACTGCACAAGCGCGAACCTGGCGGTCCTCCTGCTTCTCCTCCTCCTCCTCCTCCTCCTCCTCCTCCTCCTCCTCCTCCTCCTCCTCCTCCTCCTCCTCCTCCCATCCCTGTTCCTTCTAACAAACTCCTCCATGTCGCACCCCGAAACGTGTCCGTGGAGCTGGTTGGGCACATCGCCCGACACGCCGTTTCCAGTCTACGAACCTGAAGCGGAAGCCTCGCAGCAGCTCCACGCATGGAAGGCGGGTCGTGTTCCAGAACGTGGCCCTCGCCTCAACGCCATGCACAGCCGCCTGGAAAGTGAAGGACTCCGCGCGTGGAGAGCGGGCGGGCTTCAAGATGCGGTCTCCGCCTGCATTGACGGGGCCCTGGGACACACAACTAATACACACAAATAAAAGGATTCCCCATGTTTTCCCATATGTTCTGGATTGTTGTCTTCCCCCCCACTTCCCATATTTTCCCATATTTTCCTGGGAGTCGACGATTAATTGTGTCTGTATATTTTTCCCTCCTGATGAATGTCGCGCACATTCGTCCTGAAAGTTGGAAGGTTCACGGATTGGGGTGCGGCACCTCTTCAAAATGCAAGTCTCGCATCAGGGCCGCGCACATGCGTTTTGACAAACTGCAAAAGCTTCACGGCTCGAGGGCGGGTGGTTTCACAATGCGGTCACCGCTTCAGCGCTGCGCACACTCGTCTCACAGTGCGCCAAAGCTTCACGGATGGAGGGCGATACATGTTCAAACTGTGTTTATCGCTGTAGCGCCGCGAAGATTCGTCCCAAGAGCTTACAACAGTTTCGAGGGGTAGTATGGCTGGCGTTCCAAAATTTGTGTTTTAGCACGGTGCAGGACTGTCGGGGCGAAACAGTTACGTTGACTCGCGGCGCTGAAGTCCCAGGAATGGTGTTCTGGCAAGATGCAGGATCGCCAGGACGCATAGTAACGTTGATTCGCGGCGCTGGACACCTCGGCAAAGCCGCGGGACAATCGTGGGACAACCGCGGGACAGCCGCGTGACAGCCGAAGACAAGCCGAGGCAAAGCCAGGGCCGAATTGCTCGGAGAGCGCAAGAATCGCACTCACTAAAGCTGTCTGGAATGGCGGATCAACCATGGCTCGTGAGGAGAAGGAAAAGGAGGGAGGAGGAATGTAGGGGGAGGGAAGAAAGGATGAAGGAGGGAGGAGGGACGAAGAAAGAGGGACGAGGGAGGAGGGAAAGAGAAGGATGATGGAGGAGTAAAGAAGAAAACGAAAGGAGAACGATGGGGCATGTGGAGGAAACAGACACGAGACAGACGCGTGGAGGAGGCAGATGCGAAGAGCAGAGGCCTCATGGATGGGGTCCGAACGGATCGGTTCTCGGTGGATCTCGCCGCACCACCGATGCCGATGCGTCGCCGATGCGTCGGCACCGCGCCGACGCATCGGCACCGCACCGGCCAGGCACCGGCGCGGCGACGCGTCGGCGACGGCGGCGTGGAGACAAAGTGGGCCCCGCAGCGAGCCGCAGCACTGATGTGCATCGCCGATGCCTCGGCGAGGCGCCGAAGCGGGGAGGCCCCCCGTGGCCAATGAAGGGGCCCCAGGACACACACAAATAAATACACACAAATAAAGAGTCCCCATGTTTTCCCATATCTTCGGGGTTTCTGTCTTCCCCCCCACGTCCCATACTTTCCCGTGTTTTCCTGGGGGTCGACGATTAATTGTGTCTGTGTGTTTCGTTCCCCTCCTGAGCGAAAGCTGAAGCAAAAAGGCGGCCGGGATCCAAACACTAACCCGCTTGAGGTCTGGGCACGCGTGCCTGACAATCCACCGACCTCCTCGCGGAGGTGGCGAAGCAGCTCGATCGGAAAAGCACGCCGCAGCAGAACAGTGACGACGATGAAGAAGAGGAGGGCGAGGAGGAAGAAGAGGGGGGGGATGACTGGAACACGTGGAATCAACATGGCTCCAAAACGGCCCGAGATAAACCCGCAACGGGCCCAGAAATTAGCACCGGCACAGCCTCCGAAGCCACTTGGCGCTCTCCGAGATAAACCGAAGAAAACTCCAAGAAGCAACTTGTCTGCCTCCGACGGAGGGGCCAATCGATTGCGCCGCAATTTTCAACGGTCTCCGAGGCCGCCCAGCGAGAACCTCGAAAGCCCCAGAGAGAGCACGATCTCACAGACTACTCCCACCACGAAAATGCAGATTGGGACTGGTCTTCTGGGGGGGATTGCCGCGGGAGGGGGGTCAGGGGGCGCGGGCGAGCAGGAAGTACATGAGTTTTGATGTTTGAATGTGCTTGCATTGCAGTAGGTTGAACTGCCACTTGCGCACGCCCCCCCCCCGAAACACAATGATAGCAGATGAAGAATGCGCGCCACCTGCATCGTATGGGCGATTCTGCCGGATGCCTTCACGCGCCAAGAACGCAAAGAAACCGAGCCAACGAAAACCACGAGAGACCCCTAAACATGCAAAATCTCGCAGTGTCCACCCAATCGGCCCAGGCAGACGCAGGCGCCCGCGTCGGGGCGCGCGCTTCATCACAGTGACAACGGACAAACGCCAGGTGCTGAAGCTCGCGCAGTGCATGCGCAAGCGATCGCGCCCGCAGCGATCCTGGATTGGAGCTCGCGCTGGCTGCGCTAGAGCAAAACCGGCGCGCGCGACACTGAAGGGGCCCTGGGACACACAAGTAAAGACACACAAAGAACAGGATTCCCCATATTTTCCTATATTTTCTGGGTTTTTGTCTTCCCCCCCACTTCCCACATTTTCCCATATGTTCTGGGAATCGACGATTAAGTGTGTCTGTGCGTGTTTTTTATCCTCCTGACTGATGCACGAAGTCGCCCGCTGCGCCACCTACGAGCTCGCGCAAAGGTGGACCAGCGATCCATGGACTTGGGGCGCGGTCGCCAAAGCCGAGGATCGGGGGAGGTGCCCTCCCCAAAATGTGGCCGCTGCCGCCCCGGTCGGCGGCGGACATCTGCGAATTCCCATGGAAACGGGACCCGTCGCTCATCCACGCCCGCGTGATCCATGTCTGCGATCGCCCGACGAGCACAGCCTGCAGGAGCTCTATACTGAATGGGCCCACCAACACACAAATAAATATACACAAATAAAAGAATTCCCCATATTTTCCTATGGTTTCTGGGTTTTCGTCTTCCCCCCCACTTCCCATATTTTCCCATATTTTCTAGGAATCGACGAATAATTGTGTCTGTGTGTTTTTTCCCCTCCTGATGTACGTCGCTCTCGGCGGCGGGCTGACCCCTGCGTCACCGGAGGCGGGCCCCTCTCGATCGATCGATCCTCGATCGATCTCTCGCGAGGAGGATCGATCGAGGATCGATCGATAGGGGGGCACCCAGGACACCGCAGCCTGGCCCCCCCCCGGGGGGAGCGGAGGCCCCGCTGGGGGGTTGTTGGGGTTGTCGCTGTTGGTAGGGGGGTGGCCAGGCGGCCAGTGCACGTGTCAATCAACAACGTCAGCATCAACATCATACTGAGCATCATCGTCATCACCCACATCATCACTACCGTCACAGCCATCAACAGCATTATCATCATCCTCATCATCATCATCAGCAGCATCAGCAACAGCAACATCAGCATCAGCATCAGCATCAGCATCAGCAGCATCAGCATCACAATCAGAATCAGCATCGTCATCATCATCATCATCATCATCATCATCATCATCATCAGCATCAGCAGCAGCAGCAGCATCATCAGCATCAGCATCATTTGAATCACCATCGCGCAAGTACCACCATCAGCATCTTTATCATTATCGCCATAACCATCACCATCATATGAATGGCCAGCATCACCATCATCATCGTCAATCTCAGATTCGTCATCAGTGTCGACATCATCGCTCGCGTCAGCCGATCGATCACACATGTTACCTTACAGCACGGCACCATGATGTAAGCTAGATGTTGCGGCATTTGCGTCTGCATTCACTAACTTGATACCTCACGTCACTGTTTTTGATGGTCTGCACACATATCATCATGATTCACTGGCCCGTGGCAAATGCCACAGGTCGGATCGCGCGCCGGCCCTTCATTGGATAAAAGTGTGTGTGTGTGTGTGTGCTTGTGCTTGTGCTTGTGTGTGTGTTTGTGTTTGTGTTTGTGTTTGTGCTTGTGTTTGTGTGTGTGTCATGTTCCGCCGAAGCGCTCTAGTGGCCATGAGCTGGAAACGATCCTCTGCCCCGCGGGACGCAGCGGATCGGCGCGCGATCCTCCTCGTGCTTCTCATCATCCTCCCCCATCCACCAAAAGTCCCCCCAAATGCCCCCCCTCCCTCGGGTGCGCCGAGAAGCGGGGGACAACGAAGAAGGGGGGCGGGGGGCGCACCATGACCCGAGGCGCGTGTGCGGACGAGGCGGGGGCAGGGAACGAGTTCAAAGAAGGAGAGGGGGCCATGATATCGGAAAGATACCATGATCCTGGCCATCAGATCCACACACACACACACATACACACCTATCCGCCCCCTCACGGACGCCCCCCCCCTCCTCAAACTCCCCATTTGGGGTAACGATAGGGGGGGTAGTGGAGGTTGGGGGGGAGACGTCGGCCTAGAATCGGCGATGCATCGCCGATAGGTCGGTAGATCGGCGACAGGCCCCCGATGGTGAATCCGCGCGTTCCTGGGCAGGTTGGGGCTATCGGGCCCCTATCGGCGATCAATGGGCAATCGGGGGTCGATGCATCGCCCCCTATTCGGCGGCGAGCCCAGCGGGGAAGTGAGCAAAGGAGGGCCTTCTCAGAAGGCTTGGAAATCCCCCGGCCTCCTGAGAAGTGTTATAAGCCTTCCCGAAGGCACACAGAAAGCTTCTCAGAAGGCGCGAGGGCTTCTGAGAAGGCCCACCGCCTTCTAAGAAGGCCTTCTCCTTTTTGTGTCCCCCCTCGCTCGCCGCCGCCGAGGGAACTCCAGCACGAGCAGCGGCATCGGCACCGCCTCCTCCTCCTCCTCCTCATCCTCCTCCTCCTCCTCCTCCTCCTCCTCCTCCTCCTCCTCTTCCCCCTCCTCCTCTTTCTCGTCCGCGTCCTCGTCCTCAGCGTCGTCGTCGTCGTCGGCACCGCCTCCTCCTCCTTCTCCTCCCCTCATCCTCCTCCTCCTCCTCCTTCCTCCTCCTCCTCCTCCTCCTCCTCCTCCTCCTCCTGCTCCTCACACCCCTCCCCCCTCCTCCTCCTCCTCCTCCTCCTCTCCTCCCTCCTCCTCCATCCCTCCCCCTCCCTCCCTCCCTCCGCCCTCCTCCTCCTACTCCTCCTCCTCCTTCCTCCTCCTCTCCCTCCCTCACCTCCCTCCCCTCCCTCCCTCCCTCCCTCCTCCCTCCCTCCCCCCCTCCCTCCCTCTCCCCCTCCTCCTCCTCCTCCTTCCCTCCTCCTCCTCCTCACTCCTCCTCCTCTTCCTCCTCCTTCTCACTTCCCACCCCGCTCGCCGCCGACCTACGCCCTGCCCCCACCGATCCTTGCCCCTGACCCGTGGGGGGGGCGGGCGCCCTGGACCCCCCAAAAAACTGGGCACGCACGCGCGCGGGCACGCGCACGGAAGGGCAGCCCGTGAGCCGGACGAAGGGGCTGTTGCTCAGGAGCCCGGTCTCGAACTGGCCTGCCCGCGCTCGCGCCGCCCGCGGGCGCGAGGGGGCAGGAGCGGGCGCCGGAGGAGGCGGAGCGGGCGAGGGGCCGATCGTCCGCCATCACTGCCGAAGGGAGGGCGGGGGAGGAGGGAGGATGGGGAGGGATGCCTCCTCCTCCTCCTCCTTCTCCTCCTCCTCCTCCTGCTCCTGCTCCTCCTCCTGCTCCTGCTCCTGCTCCTGCTCCTGCTCCGCCTCCTCCTCGTCGTCCTCCACCTCCTCTCCTCCTCCTCCTCCTCCTCCTCCTCATCATCATCCTCATCCTCATCCTCATCCTCATCCTCATCCTCATCCTCATCCTCATCCTCATCCTCCTCATCATCATCGGAGAGGAAGAGGGAGAGGGAGAGGGAGAGGGACAAGGTAACGATCCGAAAATGATGCTCAAGCTGCAGCGAGAGCACGATTTTGAAACACCACGAACAATCGGACAAGAACACACGAAAAGAAAAAAACAATGTTGTCCAATCCCGTGCAAAAAATAATACGCAGAAAGGGCCACACATTTTCTGGACTGTCAGGGGAGAGAGGAGAGTAGCATTCTGAATGTGTATAGGCGGCGCGCCAGGGGGGGAAGTGAGAAGGGGCGGGCCTTCTCGGAAGATTCGGAAGTTCCCCAGCCTTATGAGAAGTTGTCTAAGTCTTACCCGAAGACACAGAAAACTTCTCAGAAGGCGCGAGGGCTTCTAAGGTGGCCCGCCGCCTTCTGAGAAGGCCTTCTCCTTCTCACATCCGCCCCTCGTGGAGGAGGCACCACAAAAGCGAATCCGAGCGCGCCGAGACAGGTGCAATTGTGAAGTTGGAGGAAGAGGAGGAGGAGGAGGAGGAGGAGGAGGAGGAGGAGGAGGAGGAGGAGGAGTGCGGTGAAGGAGGAGGAGGAGGACGACGACGACGACGAAGAGTAGGAGGGCGGTGGAGGAGGAGGAGGAGGGCGGTGGAGGAGAAGGAGGAGGAGGAGGAGGGCGGCGGAGGACCAGGAGGAGTCGGCCGATCGCTGCCCTCTCCCGCAGCCCCACGCGGCCCCGCGCCCAGAGGCCTGGCACGGGCAGTCGTACGCGTCTTCCTGCCTCAACATCCACTTCCCTTTTCTCCCCTCCTCCCTCCTACCCCCCCTCCCCTCCTCCCCCTCCTCCCTTTCGACCCCTCCCTCCTACCGCCTCATACCCCCTCCTACCACTCCTTCTCTCCCTCCTACACCTCCTCCCCTCCTACCTATCGTTCCCTCCTCCCTCGTACTTCTCCCTCCTTCTGCTGTTTTTCTTCCTCTCGCTCCACCCCCCCCTCCCCCTTCTCGGGCCCGAAGCTTCGGCGCTCTGGTTGTTGCAGTCCGTGGGAAGCAGCTCGACCCCACCCCTGGGGCCGGTTTTCCCTCGTGGGCCGTTCTGTTCTCCTATCCCGCGGCCTGAGATGCAACGCACGGCGACATACCAGTACTGTGTGTCCTCCTTGGAGGCGCGCGTCCGACCCGAACGTGTAGTGTACCCATCTTGTAATAAATCGTTTCACGAGCGGTGTGGCCAGAAGGCGCCCGCCAGGACACGCATATACTACAGGATGTCTCGGTGCGCACGTCGCCCCTGGGGGGGGGGTGATGCCCAATGCGGGCCGCTCTGTTCTCCTGCCTCGCGGCCTGAGAGCGATCCCGTGAGCTTGAACCGTGGAGGGCTTCACGACGTCTGCGTCCCTCGACTCGCGCTGGAGCGGCCGAGTTGCTCCGAAGCTCCCTCGGGATCTCTGGATGTACCTGAATTTACTTGGATGTGCCTGGATTCTCTGCAAGTGCCTTGATCTATCTGGCTCGCTCCCACAAGTCGATTGGCGAAAGGTCGTCAAGCCCTCACCTTGGGGTCGAAACCAAACAAAATCACGCCTCGTGTTTTTCAAGACGTCGGGGATCTGTGGAGGGGAGAGGGGGCGACTGATGGTGACAATGGTGGCGAAGGGAGGAACCATGCTGGTGAGCGAGGTCTGATAGCCCGAGCCGCTGCGATGTCCCCCTCCCCGACTGCCTCCGTGCCAGCTGGACTGGTTCATGCACGCCTGCACGTAGCCTGGCTCGCAGATTGGCTGTCACGGACGACTCCCCCTTGCGTCAGCCGATCAAGTGCCCCTTCATCCCTTCCTCCTCATCATTTCCGCTCCCCACCTCCTGCCCCACCCTGCCTCTCTGCTTCCTTCTCCCCACCCTCCTCCTCCCCTGCCCCCTCCTCCTGTCCATACTGCCCATCCTGCCCCTCCACCTCCCCCTTCCCCTCCCCACCCCTCTCCCCCTCCCCTCCCCTCCTTCTCCTCTCTCCTCCTCCTCCTCCTCCTCCTCCTCCTCCTCCTCCTCCTCCTCCTCCTCCTCCTCCTCCTCCCCCCTTCATCCCTCTCCTCCTCCTCCTCATCCTCCTCCTCCTCCTCCTCCTCTCCTCCTCCGCCTCCTCCTCCTCCTTACCCCCCCCCCCCCCCTCCTCCTGCTCCTCTCCATCCTCGTCCTTGTTTCAGTCCTGCACTGAGGGCGTGACAGCTGAAGCCAGAACTCGGAAGCTGGGCGCCGCCCCCCCCCTGGATGATAGCCAGCAACACCATCATCGACAAGCTTGTGGGTCCTCTCCTCCTCCTCCTCCTCCTCCTCCTCCTCCTCTCCTCCTCCCTCCTCCTCCTCCTCCCCTCCTCCTCCTCCTCTCCTCCTCCTCCTCCTCCTCCTCCCCTCCTACCCCCCCTCCCCCTCCCCCCTCCCCCTCCTCCTCCTCCTCCTTCTCAGAGGGCCTGAGATATCAGGTTACCTCATAGCGTACTAATCAACATCTCAGAAGTCGACCATCAAGGATGCCTTGTTCGCCAACGGCTACTTTGAACGGCACTGGATTGCATCTAGGCCTGGGATGGGCACAAAGTAGAAGGGACTGGCTCCTCCTCCTCCTCACATCTTCATCCCTCGGGGGCAATGCTGCCTAATCTGAGCAAAAGTACGTGCTGGACGATAGCAGTAGACATTCGAAATGCACTACACGGTTCGGGACGGCTTCTACTGCCAGAGCGAACCTCTGGACTTCTGTCTCCGACACCTGCATCTCAACGGGAAGCTTTCAGTTCTCGCGGCAGGAGATAAGCGTCACTCAGCTTGGGGCTGGGAGGACAAGAGCCAGTGCATGAATCTTGACACGAGGCTCAGTTTGCTGTGTTGCAGGGTCTGCAGCTGCCATGCCAGCAAGCGGGTCAAGCGAGGGCCGCTGACGGAGGGCCCACAGGTCAAGCGGGCTAAGCGGGCTAAACGAAGGCCGCTGAGCGAAGGCCGCTGAAGCGTACTCACTGAGGGCACCAACCACGCAGAGGGGGCGTTCGAACCCACCGCTTTGTACGACCGAAAGTTCGAAGATAGGCTGAGAGGCCGGCTCGACAGTGGGCGTTACGGGATACCCCGGCCAGGTGCTCGGGCCAGCTTCACGGAGCGGCCTGGCATTACCAATCTCATTCCCATCCTCATGATCCTCTCTCTCCTCCCGTCTCTCGCTGTTCCTCCTCCTCCATCCATGCTTATGTGTTCCTCCCTTCTGCTGGCAGCCAGGGGGCCATCGTACGTTGGGTTCGACGGCGGGAAAAACCTGATGCACTCGTTACACGGGACCACGAGCGCGGGCTTTCTGCTGCTGGCGGCGACGCTGATGCACGGTTCCGTTGCCTGACTGGGAGGAGGAGAGAGACAGAGTGAGAGCACAACAAACAAAACAAAGAAATACAGACCGATAGAGACAGAGACAGAAAAAAGAAAGAAGAAACAGAAAACAAAACATACGAGGAGAGCAGCGGAGAAAAGTGAAAAGAAGAGTGTAGAGGGGCAGGGCACGAGAGAAAAGGAAGGGAGATAATGGGAGTCAGATACAGAGATGCACACGTGTATGTATTATAGAGTGTTTATGAATGTATACTAGAACCACGTGCGAATTTCGCGCGCGCGAAGCTTCTAGCGCAGACCAGGGCAAGGTCTCCAAAACAGACGGTCAATGATCGAATCCCATAATGCACAGCCACCTTTTCCAACTCCCGTTATCCTCCCTCTGCTCCCCCACCTCCCGTTCCCGTTATCACGCAAACTCTTCCACCGAAATAGCACTGCAGTCGCAGTATAGTAGTGGTAGTAGCAGTGGTAGTAGTAGTGGCAGTAGTAGTAGTAGTAGCAGTAGCAGTAGTAGTAGTAGTAGTAGTAGTAGTAGTAGTAGTAGTAGTAGTAGTAGTAGTAGTAGTAGTCGTAGTAGTAGTAGTACTCGAAGTAGTAGTACGAATAGTGGTGATAGTAATAGTAGTAGTAGTAGCAGTAGTAGTAGTAGTAGTAGCAGTAGTAGTAGTAGTAGCAGTAGTAGTAGGAGTAGGAGTAGGAGTAGTAGTGGTAGTAGGAGTAGTAGTGGCAGTAGGAGTAGGAGTAGGAGTAGTAGTAGTAGTGGTAGCAGCAGTAGCCATCGTAGTAGAAGTAACAGTAGTTGTACTAGTAGTAGCAATAGTGGTAGTTGTAGTTGTAGTAGTAGTAGTAGTAGTAGTAGTAGTAGTAGTAGTAGTAGTAGTAGTAGTAGTAGAAGTAGTAGTAGTAGTAGTAGTAGTAGTAGTGGTGGTGGTAGTAGTGTTGGTGGTAGTAGTAGTACTAGTACGAGTACGAGTACTAGTACTAGTAGTAGCAGTAGTAGTAGTAGTCGTCGGAATAATCGTAGTCGTAGTCGCAGCCGTAGTCGTAGACGTAGTCGTAGCCGTAGTCGTAATAGTAGTGGTGGGAATACAAGTAATTGTAGTAGTAGAAGCAGTACCATTAGTAGAAGTAGCAATAGTAGTAGTAATAGAAATAGTAATAGTAATAGTAGTAGCCGTAATCGTCGTAGTAAGAGTAGTAGCAGTGGTAGTAGTAGTAGTACTACTACTAGTACTAGTACTCGTACTAGTGGTAGTCGTCGTGGTAGTAGTAGTAGTAGTAGTAACAGAAATAATAGGAGTATTAGTAGTCGTCGTCGTCGTCGTAATCGTAGTCGTACTCGTCTTGGTCGCAGTAGTAGTAGTAGTAGTAGTAGTAGTAGTAGTAGTAACAGCAGTAGTATGAATAGTAGTCGTAGTAGTAGTAGTAGTAGTAGTAGTGGTAATAGTAGTAGTAATAGTAATAGTAGTAGTGGCAGTAGTAGTAGTAGTAGTAGTAGTAGTAGTAGTAGTAGTAGTAGTAGCAGGGATAGCAGGAGTAGAAGTAGTATGAGTAGTATTAGTAGCAGTAATATTAGTAGTAGTAGTAGTAGTAGTTGAAGTAGTAGTAGTAGTAGTAGTAGTAGTAGTAGTCAAAGCAGTAGCCGCAGTAGTAGTAATAGAGGTAATAGTAGTAGTCGTAGTCGTAGTAGTAGTCGTAGTCGTAGTAGTAGTAGTAGTAGTAGTAGTAGTAGTAGTAGTAGTGGTAATAGTAGTAGTAATAGTAAGAGTAGTAGTAGTAGTAGTAGTAGTAGTAGTAGTAGTAGTAGTAGTAGTAGTAGTAGTAATTGCAGTTGTAGTAGCAGTAGCAACAATAATAATAATAGTAGTCGTAGTAATAGTGGTCGTAATCATGATGACAACAAAAGATAATAGCAGCAGTGGTAGCAGCAATGGTATCAGCAGAAGCAGCAGCAGCAATAGGTAGAATCAATACAAGCACAAGTGGAAGCAACAAAACAGTGGCAGCAACTGCAGTAGCAGTAGTAGAGGCTAAAGGGCACCAACCATATAGGGCACCTACAATAAAGCAACAGCCCTAACAACGTCCACAAGAAACTAACCCTAAAGTCGGCAAGTATCATAATGATATGCGATAAGGATGCAAGGGCCTTGGACGCCTATGTCGAAGCTTCTCGAGCGGGGTACGGCCGACGAAAGAGGCCAAGGATGGACCGAGGAGGCAAGGATGCCAGGGTTACCTTGGAAAGGTCGACCATCCTTACTATGCGGGACTGCTGGTTTGGCCAAGTCCTCTTGTGGACCTCTTGTGTTTTCTTGGGACCGTCTTGGGGCAGCCTTGGGCCCTCGTAGTCCCTGCGTAAACTCTTGCAACATCCTGTAGTGCCATTGGTCCTTCTTGGGGACTTCGGTAGGCGGCGCGCCTGGGGGGGAAGTGAGAGGGGGCAGGCGTTCTCAGAAGGCGGCGGGGCTTCTCAGAAGCCCTGGCGCCTTCTCAGAAGGTTTCCGTGTCTTCGGTGAAGGCTTCGAACACTTCTCAGAAGGCCAGAGGCCTTCCGAGCCTTCTGAGAAGGCCCGCCCCTTCGCAAGTTCCCCCCAGGCGCGCCGCCGGTTTGGGGAGTTTCTTGGAGCTCGCGTAGGCAGCTCTGAACTCGGGAGCCTTCTGTAACTCTCTTGGAGCCCGCTCGGGGCTTCCTGGACCCGTCTGGGGACTCTCTTGGCGCCCGCGCCCCCTCGCTGGACGACCCGAAGCCCTCCTGAAAACATGCTGCGCCGAAACTGGGTCCCCGCGGCCCCCCCGCCCCTCCCCGGTCCCTGGACAGGGAGGGCAGGCCAGGGGGGGTCCCCTTCTGTGGGGTTCCTGGAGGCTCGGCGGCGACGATAGGGGCGAATAGCCCAGGGGCGGGCATTACACGTGTTCGCCCAGGAGCCTCTTCGAAGACATAGCTCATCCGCGCCCCTGAATACATGTATTGCTCGCCCCTGGGCTATTCGCCCCTGTCGTCGCCTCTGACAGGGGGGGTCCCGGGGCAGGTCCCGCCTGTGGTGGGGGAGAGGGTGCTCCCAGGTCAGAGTACCGCTCGGCGGTGCACAGACCTCCCTTTAGTAAACCTCCCCTTAGTGAAAGCGGCCTGGGACAAAAACCGATGGACCTAGACCCGCAAAAATGACGGCCGCGACGCCCTCTCGCGAACCGAAAACGGCCAATTCCTTAATCGACGTGTCAGGGTAGGAGGTCTATGCACCTCCGAACCGCCCCCCCCCCAGGGTCCGGGCGGGTCCGGGGGGGAGGGCCCGGGGGGTCCCCCGGAGAGGTCCCGCCGTCGGTGTCGACGGCGCAGGCCGCGAGGCCTGCACAATGCTGAGCCGAGATATGATTATGTCGGGCATGTCCCCCCCAAATAGTCAAAAAATTCTCGAACAATCGTCCCCAGACTATTTTCTGCGTATTTTTGAATATTCCTCCTGTAGAGAGACAGGCCCGACTTAAAAATATGAGGAATGCCAGAGTACTCCAAACCCTTGAGGAATGCGTATGATGTTTGATCGGGTTGCGCCGTTCCAGGATCCTCTCGAGACACACCTGTGTCAGATTGGTGACTGTGGACCACTCCCGGGGCTGTCTTGGATCCGACAAGCCAGGCGATGTGGGCTTCTCGGGGGCAGAATTGCACAGCTGGCAGTCTTGGAGCCTCTTGGACGCACGCTGGAGGTGCTCCCATGGGAGTGCTCCGGGGCCGTACTGGGCCATTCGGGGGCCGTCATTGGGGTTTACTGGGCCGTCCCGGGGCTCTCTTGGGCCATCTCGGGCTCCTCTGGGCCGTCTCTTGGGTGTCTGAGGGCCATATTGGGCCATTCTTGGGCCGTCTCGGGGCCCTCTTGACCATCGTGAAGCCGTCTTTGGGCGCTGTTGGGCCGCGTTGGGCCCTGACTGTATTGTCCCCCTCGAGCCCGCACAGGCCCTTCTTGGGGCTATCTCGGGACTCTTGCGGGCCGTCTTGAGGCGATTTGGGGGGGGCTCTTGGGTCGTCTGGAGCGCTCGAACGACCGAAAAGGCCAGAACATGGAAAGCACACACACAAGACCTGCAGTCGAATTAGAGTTTGTGCCGCGGGGTCTCGCGGAGTCCTCTTCAGGCCCCCTGGGCCCATCTTGGAACCGCGGAGCAGCCGTTTGAGCCGTCTTGAGCAACGTCGGAGGCGTTCGAACTGTCCTTGCGCCCTGTAGCGTTTTGGGTGCGTCTTCGTCGTCTTCCCGTCGTCGTCGTGTGCTTGTCGGGGGCCTCCCTCGGGTGTCTTGGGGGTCTTTTGGGCCTGCATGGCGGTGTCCTAGGCTGTCTTACAGCAGTTCGTGGCCCGTCTGATGCCCTCAAAGACCGAGTTGGGAAATATTCGAGGCCGTCTTGCTCCTCCTCCTCCTCCTCCTCCTCCACCTCCTCCTCCTCCTCCTCCTCTTCCTCCTCCACCTCCTCCTCATCCTCCACCTCCTCCTCCTCTTTCTCCTCCTCCTCCTCTGGGGTTCCTCGCGGGGTTCCTTTGGGTCAGCGGGGCGCCATCCAAAGACCTCAGAGAAGCCTACCGCAAGCGCGAAGACGAGAATTACAAAAACGCATGATGCCGCAAAGGTTCTTGAAGAATTGTGGCGCCATGGCGGACTTGGAAAACGCAAAAACGAGGTTTACAAAAACGCAAGATGTCGCAGAGGTTCTTGACGAATTGTGGCGTCATGGGGGATGTGGAAAGCATTTTGACGGCGTCTCGAAGACCTCTCAGGGCCTTTTGGACGCGTCTTGGAAACCTTCTTGGGCTCATGAGGCCCGCTAAGGGGCCATCGTAGGCCGTTGGGCGGAAGTGGTTCGGATCCATCTGCATATGTATATTTACAAATATATGTATACATACATACATACATACATACATACATACATACATACATACATACGTACATACATCCGTACATACATACATACATATACATATATATATATTCACATGTATATATATATATATATACATATATATCTTACAGCACATTCTCATCTTTTTACGGGGCGGTGTCTGATTTCAAGCACCCCGTTCCCCAGTTGACCAGCCAAGAACCACGAACTATGAGCACCCTGGACACACATAGTTTCTGACGACACATATGCAGAACGCACCCAACCAATTCGCAACAAGTGGCAACATCAACCAGCCCATCCAAGACGAATGATGAGATGACAAGAGCCGCGATCGATTGCAGAAGGTGCACGGGAGCCCACGCGCTACACGCTGGCACCAACACGAGGCAATTCCGAATGATTAGGACGGGTGCGGGAAACGCATGACGACGACGACGGCGACGACCAAAACAAGGACGCATGTCAGGAGAGCGAGGGAACAAATCTGCAGGACGGCGACGACAAGGATCCGCTGAACCTGTCGGCCTGTGGAAGACGCTATTCTGTTTGACTCCACGTCGTCATCGTCGTCGTCGTCGTTAGCGTCGCCGTCGTGGTCGTCGTCGTCATCCTTCTCGTCAGCATCTTTGTCGCTATCGCGTTTCACCCCGTTCCCTGGGCCCGTCGCCGCTGCCCCCCTTTTCACTGGGCCCTCCTGCTCAAGCGAGCCAGCCAAAGCGAAACCAAAGCAAAATTGAGCAACGTCGCAGATGAATCGAAAGGAAAGAGGGTCATGGGGGGGGGTCAGGGGGGTCATGGGGTGGGTCCTGGGGAGGGGGGCCATCGGGGAGGTCACCTTGGGAGGTCCCAGGTCACAATACCATTCCCGCCAGAGGGGCCCAGGGACCTAACAAGGACCAGAGAAAGCCAAGGCTCCCAAGACGTTCCACGACGGCCCCAAATCGCCGAACGACCGATCCAAGACGCCTGAGATGGTCTCCCGACAGCACAAGCGGCAACGAAGACGCTCGAAGATGCCTCCAAGAGCACACCAAATGGCCCCAACCGGCAAAATTCAATGATGTTCGTCAGTTGGTTGAAAGATTCTTGCGTTCTCGCCTCCCCAAGACGGCCCAAGATGCCACCAAGATCGGCACAAGAGGTCCCCGAGAGGTTTCCGACGCGGCCCCGAAACGACCCGAGAGGGCCCCAAAACGGCCCTACCGGCCCCATACACGACCCAACTGGCCCCCAAACCCGCTCTAAGGGGGTGCCCACACGGGAGCCCGAACGGACATTTCGAGCCCTCGGCCACGAGATGCTCCCAAGAGGCCCCCAGGCTGCCCGAATGGGACCCCCAAGAGGCCTCCCAAGAGGCCCCCAAGATGCTCCCAAGATCCCCCAAAAATGCCCCCCAAAGAGGCATACGAGCGCGTTCCGAAGAGGCCCTACGAAGCTTCCTTGAGGACTCTGCCCCACGCCAGCGTCGTCGTCGCCGCCGGCGCCGCCGCCGTCGCGGTCGCCGTCCCCCCGCCAGGGTCGGCGGCACCAGCCGCAAGGCCTTCCCAAATTGCAGGACGGCGACGACAAGGAAGATGTAGGCGACGGCATAGGG
>CAUYUJ010019714.1:170307-173072 GCA_963575745.1 Prorocentrum cordatum
GAAAATCGTGTGCTGAGGCCGCCGACGACGCGACGCGCGCGTCCTCGTCCGTGCGCTCGAGCGCTGCTCCGTCGCGCGAGGAGTCTGTCTGGCGCTGCGCCTCGACCCCAGCAGGAGAATCTGCGTTCCGAGACTTTCGCCGACTCTACGCGCGAGGCCTTCCCTGCGCGCGCGAGCGCTACACGATCGCGCGAGGAGGCCACTTGGCGCTGCGCAGCCGACCCCCGCGCGAACATCGCGCGCCGAGACCGCCGCCGATGCGACGCGCGAGTCCGCGCCCAGGGAATCCTGACGCAGTCTGAGGGTTCCCGGTAAAGCCCATCAATTTGTCATGCTGACCCCCCCGCCCAACCCCGCGCGGGGGTCGAATTGCGATACGCCCGCATGTGCGGCGACGTTCGACGTTCGTCGCCCATCTCGTCCGTAATTCGTCGTCGTTCGCCGTTCGTCGACAGCCGCCGTCCTGCTCACCATTCGTTGTTCGCCGCTCGTCGTTCGTAGTTCGCCGCTCGTGGTCGTCGTCGTCATCATCGTCGTCGTTCGTCGATCGTCGTTCGTCGCTCGCCGCCCGTCTGTAGTCGTCTGTCGTTGGCCGTTCGCCGCCGTCGTCGTTCGCCTATAGTCGCGCAGCGATGCATCCACGGGTAAGTGAGACGCATGTCGTTTTCCCCCTTTGAACGGGGGCGGCGTGGGGACTCTCGGGCGGAGCCGGGGCAGGGTGGGGAGGGGGCCGGGGCACAAGCATCGAGAGCGCGCACCAACGCAACCCACCCCCAACAATCCACTTCGGGGGGTGGGATGCGTGCGCGCTCTCCTTTGCAACGCACTCTCGCTCTCTCTCTCTCTCTCTCTCTCTCTCTCTCCTCTCTGTAAAAAGATATACATATATATATAGAGAGAGAGAGAGAGAGAGAGAGAGACCTCTCTCTCTCCCTCTCTCTTTCTCTCTCTCTCTCTCTCACTCTCTCCAACCGCACCTCCCCGCCCCGCCTTCCTTTCCACGCTCGCCCCCCTTCCCCCCCGCCCCCACACCCCATAGGGGGAGCAGGAGGCGGAAGACGACGACGACGACGACGACGACGACGACGACGACGAGTAGAACATGGGGAGCAATGCGGGAGGATGAGGGGGGAGAGGGAGGCGGAGCGGGAGGGGGGAAAGGAGGGAGGGCGCCTCGTCCCCGTACATGGACACGATGGCGCTGACGCCCTGGAAGTAGTCCCGGTTCCGCGAGCAGAAGCCCGCGTCGAAGCACTCCTTGAACACCTGAAAACCTTTGGGCCCCTCGTCGCGCGCCCACACCGCCATCGTCCGCCGGCCCCCGCGTCGTCGTCGCCATCGTCGTCGCCATCCCAGCCATCCCATACGCATCGCTACTACAGTCGGGGCGTTGACTTGAGGAACCTTAAATAAGGAGCGAGGCCCCTTTTTCCCATAAGTTCAATTCGATTTCCCATGGTAAACCTGAGGAAAACCAGAGGCACAGCGTAAAGCAACTAAGGAACACGGAGCCCCTCCCCAACGAAAAGGATTCCTTCTTCAGCGCCCCGACTGTAGCATCATCACCGTCATCAGAGCCACAACCACTGGCACAATCGGCGTCGCTATTGTCGTCGTCGTCATCATCACACCGATAACAATCGTCACCAACAGCAACGACAGCATTATCTTCATCGTCAACATCCTACTCCTCCTCCTCCTCATCATCCTGATCCTCCTCCTCCTCCTCCTCCTCCTCCTCCTCCTTCCTCATCATGGTCGTCGTGACCATCATTGTCATCCGCATCTTCCTTCTCCTCCGCCTCATCATGCTCCTCCTCATCCTCCGCAGCATCATCATCAGCATCAGCATCATCATAATCATCATCATCAGCAGCAGCAGCAGATGTATCATCATCAGCATCAGAAGCATCATCATCATCATCATCATCATCATCATCATCATCATCATCATCATCATACGCATCATCAGCATCAGCATCAGCATCATCAGCATCATCAGCATCATCATATTCAGCACCGCCATCTTAATCATCAGCATTATCATCAGCATCAACACTATCTTCATCCTAATCATCCTCATCATCCTCATCATCCTCATCATGTTCATCATGTTCATCATGGCCATCATCATAATCATCAGTATCGTCGTCATCATCATCAACATCACCAGTATCATCATCACCACCGTAATCATCATCATCACCATCATCATCACCATCACCACCCTCGTCATCCTAAGCATCCTCGTCATCCTCATCATCTTCAGCATCAGCATCACCTGCATCCTCCTCATCATGATCCTCCTCCTCATCATCAGCATCAGCATCCCCACATCGCATCATCCCCGTCAGCAGCATCCTCAGCATCCTCATCATTATCAACAGCAGCATCATCATCAGCAGCAACACCAGCACCAGCACCAGCACCAGCACCAGCATCACCAGCATCAGCAGCATCGGCAGCATCACCAGCACTCGGATGATCACCATCACAGTCATCGCTTGGACTGAGCGCTGCAAAGCCGGATGCCTGCGATTCCGCGGGCGCGCCGCTGCGAGGCCCACGCCAGTTGCGGTGGCGGATCGCGCCCGCGCGAAGGCGACGTAAGAGTTAAATCGGGCCTGTCCACCTACAGGGGGATTTTCGACGATAAATAAAAAATACCCCAAGAATATCCCAGCGAGGTCAAAAAATAGTCGAAAAATAGTCCCCAGACTATGTTTGGACTATGTTTGAACTATTCTGAGGGTATTTTCGTTTTT
>CAUYUJ010019715.1:0-22500 GCA_963575745.1 Prorocentrum cordatum
CCCGAAGCAGACAGTCCGCGACGCCCACCCGGCTCCCGCGTTCTGTGCTGATATGCCGAGGCGTGGACCGAAGTTTTGCATTAAAGCTCCTGGGCGGCGAAGGCGCATGGTGGCTCTGCCCGGCCGCAGGAGCGATCCATGGCAGAGTGGGGCCGCGTCGCGTTTAGCCGCGGCCTTCGGCGGTAACGCCCGCGCGCCGTCGCGCTGGCGGCCACCGCCCAGCGTCCACGAAAAGGAGGACTGCTCGAGCAATATGTACCGAGAGCGCATGAATGACCAGCGAATATTCAAGATCACGGCGAAGATCGCGCAGAGAGCTCAGAGACAGCGCACGGGCTACCACTGCGGGTGCACCTTGGAGGGCCAGCCTACGGTCGCCAGATACATGCGCATGGCGAGCAAGAGCCTCTACTACCTCTGGCACACCATAGAGGGTTAATGCCAGCCCGGCAGCGGCATTGAAAGAGGCGCAAAGCTCCCCTGGAACTGAAGCGCCGACGCACGCGACACACCGCGGCCGAAGAGCGAGACTTAGCCACGAATGTCCACGACCGCGACGCCGCGGCGGTGGAGTTCGTTCGCGCTCTCCAGTCCATTGACTTCAACGGGCGCGCCCTGTTGGCTAAGCACGATGGTAGAAAGGAGAGGGCACGGTGGTTTGCCGCGAGGGTCCATCCCGCGCCCACACGAGATCACTGGGATGTCACTGATGTCTGGCTGCAGCACTTGCTAGATTTGCAGGGCTACCGCGGCAAGAACGAGGAGACTCCCGGAGTCCACTTGCCGAGCCCTTGCGAGTTCCTCACGCATAGTGAAAGCTGCAGGTTGCCGCAGCCCAAGCAAGGCGCGGACGACGGAAATGGCAGCCTCGGCTTGGCCAGAATCAGCCGACGCGGACGAGCCGAACGACGGGGGCCAGGAACTCGGCCCGAACCCGGAGGCGGAGTCTCGCACAGTACTCGTCCACCTGCTCATCGGAGACGTGGGCCGAGATTTCCCGGCGCGGGACAAGTGGCACATGAGGCACCGCACGTGGGCGATGACCGCGGCACCGACCAACGTGCCCACACTGGACAAGCACCCTACCAGGCAGGACAAGGCCAGGGTGTGACCTGTGTATATTCGTCCGAATGTGCTGCACCGCAGTCATGCAACCGCAGAGGCGCCACGCGCCCTGGACGCGGACCGGGCGGACCGCGCGCCGACGCCGCTTCACGCGGGGAAGAGAGGCCACAGAAACGCCGAAAATCCATGGGGCCCAAGACGGGCCCGCTGGAGACGGACTTTTCTCTCGCGTGGCGAACCTACCCTGCGGGCGACGTCTCGCCCAACCACGCGGCGAGGATCATCGGGCATTTCATGGCGGCGCGCTGCGGGGCCACGAAGAGACGAGACGAGAGCGATGCGGATCCCAACAGCGGCGCGGGCAAGCCGCGGCGCGCGCCCGACCGGATGCTCGCGCTGCAGAAAGCACATCAGATGTAGGGCGCGCTATCTGCAGAGCTGGCGGAGAAAACGAAAGCGCGAGCGCGCGGCGACGAGGGCGACGGAGGGGCGGGAGGATGGTCGTCGCCGACGACGACCTCGTCATGGCGATGCAGCTCGCGGCGAGACTCCGGCCTCGAGAAGCGCGCCGATGGCCAGAGGGCCCGCGGAGACGGCGCCGAAGCTGCCCTTCCAGGCGGCCGGCGACAGCGCGAACGCCAACACATACATGAATAAGTCCAGCAAGACGAAAAATCCGCAGATGGAGGCGCAAGTAGAATGGAGGGACACCTCCGCACAAGACAGGCTGGCGCACCTCAGCGAAGGAGAGGCCCCCCCCAACCAGACCCAGCACCACTTCCGGTCCACAGTGATGGAGCGCTGCAAGCAGGAGCACCGCTGTCTCGGGGCCCCCGTTCCTCGCCGCCGGGGCAAGCGAAAATCGCCCATGAAGGACGAATCTCTGAGGCGCTGCCTCACGGGCATTCCAGGCTCGGGCAAATCCGCGCGCGCTGGGCCCCTGAGGCGGCAGTTCGAGGAGTGGCTCGTGTTCCAGTCCCTTGCGTCGCAGATCACCATGGCAGCGCCTATTGGGGGCCAGATTATCCACACCTGGGGAGGCACACCTATCAACGCCGCACAAGCCAACGAGAAGGCGAGGACGCAAGGAGCGGACTGCGACGCGGACGCGCTGTTTCAGAGGGCTCCGGGCACGACGTGGACAGTGACCGACGAGATCCGCACGGCGCCACCACATTGCTCGATTCGCACCTTCAGAGAGCACGTCTGCGACACCCCCATGCCCCCATCGGGCGTCGGCAGCGCCCGTTCGGCGGCATCAACGCGGCGTTCGCAGGAGACCTCTGACTGCTGTCGCCTTTGAGAAAAATTCCATGGACCGCGCGTGTCCACCGAGGAACCGCGGGCATTGCAGACTGCGTTGAATGCCAGCAAATATAGACGGCACCCAGAAGACATTCGTTCCAACAGGACCCACACGGACGAAGGACAAGTGGCCGCGCGCAGCTTGGGGCGCCAAGGGGCCAAGCGGGACGAGACAGAATCGCGGGACACGCATTCATCATTCACGGGTTGCCCGGGCGGAACGCGGGGACGCGGCTGACCGAAGGCGGCGAACCAGGTCGCGATAATCTTGCACGCGCAGCATTGAGAGACGGAGAACGGGCAGAGATCGTCCACGAGGACGCGAGGGCATGGACAATTGGAATTACCGAGCGAACACGGAGCGCGACGTCTGCAAGGCAGAACGGCGGCGCCAACGCCGCGTTCTTCGACCCGATGACACGGGCGATGACAAGAGGTTGTAGGATCCCCCGTTCGCCGCGACCTTTTTCGCGAATCCGTTCCGGCACCCGCCGTTCCACGAGACGCAGCTGAAGGCCATTGCGCTCACCTAGGCGACCAACGAGCACGCGTTCGGGGCCGCCGCTTGCGACGAAGATGAGGCGGGCGAACTTGGAGAGCTTGCGACGAGAGAGGTGCATAGGGGATGCCAGGAGCGACGCGCGAACGGCGCGGCCAGCCACTCGAGGAACGCTGACGCGCTGAGTGAAGACAACCCATGTTGTAAGTCCACGGAATGTTTTCATGCCCCATGCAGGTGGCCCCATGATGGTTGGACAAGATAATACACGTTGCAATGGAACAGCAGCCCTGCAGAAGCAGACCGCGGCGCGCCCCGAGAAGTTGGACGACCAATTCCGGAAGCGGCGCCCACAGGCGCGAACATAATCGATGGCGCGGCTGGACAGCAGTTCAGCAGAAGCAGACCATCGGACCAATCATTCAGGAACACCGTCCAGACACGCGATTATACTCGATGGTGGAATCCGAATTGAACAGAATCGGACCACGTTGTCCCCTGAACGAGTGGACGAGCGACTCGGGGGGAACACCGCCCAGAGGGGCGAAGACTATCGCTGGTGTAACTGGCCAGCAGTTAAGCAGAAGATGGCCACGACGTTTCCCGAGCGGTTGGAAGACTCACTCCGGGAACGCCGCCCATAGGCATGAAGATGGTGTAAATGGATAGCAGTTCAGCAGAATCGGGCCGAGGTGCCCCCCGAACGCTTGGATATGCAATTCGGGAGGCACCGTCGCGCGAGTTGGCCCGTTGGTCCGACGTCAGATTTGCACGCCCTACACAAGTGGATTGCGGGCAACGCGGGCCGGCGTGATCACCTGCGCGAAGCGGCCAAGAAGGCGCCCCTCGAGTACCACTACCGCCACCAGGGAAGAATCCCAGGTCTATTCCCGCTCGCGGCGAAACTGCCCGCCCGCTTCACGGACGCCGTCGGCGGGAGCGCAAATCAGCAAGGCGCGTTCAAGCACGCGCGCTGCATTCTCCACGGCTGGGAACTGCGCGAAGACGAGCACGAGGGCACGAAATCGCTCCCGGAGCGTTAAGTCGCACTGCAGTGTTGACATACGAAGTCTTACATTGAACTCCCCACTGGCGGGCGGGACACGCACACGCCCCCACGCCGGCGCCGCCGTCGCTGCCAGGCGATAGGGGCGGAACGAAGCTGAAGCGCAACAGCGTTCCCATTGCGCCCGATGCCGGCAGGACGGCCCGCGCGCACGGCGAGGGCACACTGCCCGCTGCCATCGGGGATTACTGGCAATGGGTTGCGAAGCCCCGGGGGGGCGCGACGTCGCGCGCTCGCGCCACCTCGAGCAGGGTGATAGAAGCGGACACCGAGTTCATCGCGCGGCCATGCTACCCGCACTTGCTCCGGCAAAGGATGCCTGTCGGACCGCGGCTTCTCTTGGGCGCTTCAACGCAGAAGCTCACAACGACGCCCGGGGGCGAGGGCAGCGCGGAAGGGAGTGGACAGGCAGATAGCGAAGGAGAAAGAACAACGAGTCGACTGGCTCATTTCCACGACGCCGCCGCTCCGCATCTGCACGGACAACTAGAACGGCGAAGAGGCACGCAAGGAAATGTCCGAGTCAGTTCCAGTCAAGACCACGAGCATCTCGAGCAAGACATTCTTCGCCGAAGCGCAGATTGCGTTCGTATCCAGCGCGTGAGATAGGTTATGAGGCGGCACCAAAAGAAAGGCCGTCTCAGTTTCTGCGATAGGCCATGCGAACACGAGCGCCCGCGCGAGGACTTCGACAAAGAATGCGAAAGTTCGGGAGACTGGCGACAGCGACACTTGCAACGAGCGCCTCGGCCGCAAGCTTGGAAAAGACGAGAGAGAGAGAGATGGACAGAAACAAAAAACAAAAACGAAAAAAACAAACAAAAAAAGAGAGAGAGAGAGAGAGAGAGAGAGAGAGAGAGAGAGATGCTCGAGGGCCGGGAACAAGGGCGCCGTCGCGGAGGCCAAGCGCGCGAGGCGCGCGGCCAGGAAACCTAAGGACGCAGCAAGATCATCGGAGAGCGCTCGGCGCTCGAACACGATGTGCGGGCAGCCAAAAGTGCACGTTGGAGCTCGCGCCACTAGACGTCAGGGACGTTCTCGCGAAGGAACGGCAGATTCCTCGCAAGAAATGCGCCGAGCGTTTCCACCCGCCCTGCGCACAGCGCTCGGAGGGCGGAGAAATTGAGAGGAGGCCCGTGGAAGCCATCGAGGCTAACAAATTGGTAAACCAGTAGTACAGGTTCGATGATCACTAATATCCAGCGCGCACATTTCGCGGAGCTAAGAGACCCAGCCCGAAATCCCACGACCAGGGTGCGAAATTCATTTGCGACGCGCGCAGCTGGAGACATGCCAGAAGCGCGAGAAGTGCAGGCGCACGTCACCGAAAAGCAGCCTCAAGATGGCGAGGATCAGCAACCCGAAGAAAAAATGCCACGCTTGCGAGGGCGGGGAGAAAGAGATTTCGGCCGACTTCGAGAAGCACGACGGCCACCGCCTGAAACAGACAGGCTGGAAGTGCAAGTTGAGCACGGAGGAGAAGGCGACCATCATTCGAGCTCTGCAAAGGCTGCGATAAGACGCTGCCCTTGCATAATTTCGAACAGCGCGACCCGATCCACGCCCAATCGAAGCGCAAAGGCTGCGAGAAACAAAGGGGGGGAGAGCGAAGAAGCGCATGCGCTGCGAGCGCGAGTTTCACGCGGGCGCGCCCCAGAGGAAACAAAAAAACAACAACAACAACAACAAAAACAAAAAAAAAAAAAAAAAAAAAAAAAAAAAAAAAAAAAAAAAAAAAACGGTACAATCGCTAGCGCGTCTGTCCCGCACGCCAGCACCCAATGCGCGCGAGTTGCGACGCGAGGAGACAGGCGACATGGGGGCAGCGGCCGACTGCGAAAGATCGGGCGGGCCTTCGCGAGAAATGCGCGGGGGAATAAAAGGCAGAAAAAAAGCCGATAAGATGAAGAGCGCCGAGAAAGAGAACGCTTCGAAAGCCTCCGGCACGAAGAATGCCAGGACAGAGGACGCCGAGAAGAGAATGCCGATAAAACCAAGAGAAATCACGGATGGACCCCATGTGCGCGCGCCCACATAAGCCAGAGCCACGCCCAGCGATTGACGCATCATCTCGCAGCAGGACCGCGCCCAGCAGCTTCGCCGACGCGCTTTCGGCGCCAGGGCACTCACCCGCAAGGCCCAAGGCAAAGAGCATCTGCAATGCTGACTCCATCGCAAGCGCTCGTGGAATTGCTTCTGCGGCTTGGGATTGCAAGTTGCTTGATGCGCGAGTGCGCTGGTCACGCGACCATGTTTAGAAAATGTCTGAGGCTGGTGCGAGCGAGCATCCTCTGGAAGTTGTTCCCCGCGCCAACGCAGCCCGGCTTCGGGGGGCACTGAAGGGGGGAAGCGACGAGCGGGGAGGGGGAGGAGGAGGAGGACGAGGAGGGGGGGCGGACGAGGGATGGCTGGAAGAGCAGGAGGCATCGCCGGACGGGGGGGGGGGGGGCGGAAGGGGGGGAACCGCCCGCGTGGCCGAGCGCCACGGTCAGAGTTCGACCAAGCTATCGGACTATGCTACCCCCCAGCCGCCGCGGAAACTTCTCGGAGAACACGCGGGGGAGACAGAGAAGACGGGGGAGCGAGAAACAAAGAGAAGGAGGAGGCCGATGAGGAGATCGCGGGGGAGCCTTTTGGGCCACTCTAGGGGCCTCCTGGGAGTTTCTCGGGGCCTCATGGGCGCCTCTGGGCGGCTCCCTTGGGCCTCGCGGAGGCATTTGGGGGCTGTCTCGGTGGCCTCGTCGGCAGTCTCAGAGCGTTCCTGGCCCGTCGGATGCCGCCCCGGGGCCTATCTAAACCGACTCGGGGCCCACCCGGGGCGCCCGTGGCCATCTTGGAGGTCGTCTCGGGCGTGTTGGAGACTTCTCGGGCCGCAGTGGCGCCCTCTCGGGGTGGTCTTCGGCGCCGCGCGGGCCGTCACGGGGCCACAGTGGCGGCCTCTTGGGCTAATTCGGGGCGGTCGCGGCGCCCTCTTCGACCGATTTTGAGTCGTCTGAAGACAAAACAAAAAAAAACAACATCCTGCACAAGCCTTAGAGAAAGAATTATGAGTTTGATTTCGCGGGGCCTTCCTGGAAGACATATTGGAGGCCTCTCGGGCCGTCTCGGAGGCCCCCTGGGCAATCTCGAGGCCATCTCAAGCCGTTCCGGGCGCATCTTGGGCCGTCTTGGGAACCTTTTCGTGGCCATCTGGGACTGTCCTGAGACCCTTGAGGGCCGTCTTGGGGGCCCGTCGCGGCTGTCTTGGAGGCCCCCTGGCCGGGTGCTTCGGGCGGCCCGTTGGCGGTCGCGGGGTCATCTTCGGGGCGGCGCGCTCGCAATGTCGGTTCGCGCCCCCCTTCTGGGGCTCCTCTTGGGGCAGTTTCAGGGCCCTCGTGGACCGTCTCGGGGGCCTCTTGGGGCCGTCTTGGCCCTCACTGGGGCCCTGTCGGGGGCTTCTGGGGCCGTCGCGGGGCGATCTCTGGGGCCCCGTGGGCCGCCCTGGTCGGCCAGAGACCCGAAAATGCGAGCGAGAGAGAGAGAGGGAGAGAGAGAGAGAGAGAGAGAGAGAGAGAGAGAGAGAGAGAGAGAGAGAGAGAGAGAGAGAGAGAGAGAGAGAGAGAGGAGAGAAAAGAAAAAAAAACCAAAAAAAAAAAAAAAAAAAAAATGTGAGAGAGAGAGAGAGAGAGAGAGAGAGAGAGAAGAGAGAGAGAGAGAGAGAGAGAGAGAGAGAGAGAGAGAGAGCAGAGGAGGACAGAGAGACAGAGAGACAGAGAGACAGAGACAGAGAGACAGAGAGACAGAGAGACAGAGAGACAGAGAGACAGAGAGAGACAGAGAGACGAGAGAAGAGAGACAGAGAGACAGAGAGCCAGAGAGACAGAGAGAAAGAGAGAAGAGAGAGAAGAAAGAGAGAAGGAGAGAAAGAGGAGAGAGGAAAGAGGAAAAAAGATCGAGAGAGAAGAGAGAGAAGGAGAGAAAGAGAGAGGGAAAGAGAAAGAGAGAAAGAGAGAAAGAGAGAAAGAGAGAAAGAGAGAAAGAGAGAAAGAGAGAGAGAGAGAGAGAGAGAGAGAGAGAGAGAGAGAGACCCCGCCCCCACAGCACGGCGCTAGCGAAAGCGCGGCCTGCTGTAAGGCCGCGGGACGTGCCAGCCGCGAAGCGGTCTGAAGCGGGCCCTCAGGAGATGACGATGACGATGGCGGCAGCGGTGCAGCCCCCCGCATTTTGCTGCTGCGCTGGCCGCATGCTCCTCCCGCCGGCGTTGATACGCCGGGCGGGCCCCTCCTTCCGCCACGCGAAGCGGGCCTCGCCGCGGTGCCGTTAGACACCAAGGCAAAGCCCAGGGTGGGCGGGCAAAAGAGGGCCCATTTGGGCCCTGGGAGGGCTTTGAGCCCCGAAGGCTTGAGCGGGAGAGAGGGAGAGAGAAGGGCAGGCAGAGGCAGGAGCAGGGAGAGGAGAAAACCCAAGCCGACTGGGGAGGGCGGGGCCCAACCGTTTAGGACAAACAACTAAGACCCCGCCCCCCCAGTACGGCGCTAGCGAAAGCGCGGCCTGCTGTAAGGCCGCGGGACGTGCCAGCCGCGAAGCGGTCTGAAGCGGGCCCTCAGGAGATGACGATGACGATGGCGGCAGCGGTGCAGCCCCCCCCGTTTTGCTGCTGCGCTGGCCGCATGCTCCTCCCGCCGGCGTTGATACGCCGGGCGGGCCCCTCCTTCCGCCACGCGAAGCGGGCCTCGCCGCCTTTGTTCTAATGATACTGGTGCTGCTGCCAGTGACCCTGCACACTGGCCGCCTGGCGGATTCTACGCGCCGGCGTGCTGTGTGGGCGCCCTGATGGGCGTCACCAAAACTGGGTGCCAGGCTCTGTGCTGCCGGCGCCGTCTATGCTCTGAGTCACGCACCGCCTGGCGCATGCGCCGGCGTGCGCGCGGGGCCCCACTGGCCCTCCTGTCTGCCGACTGCCGCCAGGCAACTGATGCCGGCGCGCGCGGCTGTCCTCCGCGAGGTTAGGCCTTGGGCTCGCGCCGGTGCCTTGATTGCCGGCGGAGCCCGACCTCGGGCTGAGGCCCGAAGATGCCATCGCTGGCGCTCGGCACAGGCCGGTGCTTGGCACCCCCGTCCGCGCCGCGGCCTCCAGATCTCCCGGCTCCCCGCCCCTCCACAGGTGCCCAAGGTGCACAGGGCGGACAGGGTCCACCCCTGACAGAGGGGGTTCCCCGGGCCGGCGCTGGGGTGCGGGCCTGTGCCTGCGCATGAATTCTGGTGCTGCGGTCACACTGGGCCGTCAGATTGCCAGCTACTGTATCTTAAGCTGACGTCAGCATGCCCGGCACGACCAGGCTTGGCATAGAGAGCCGGCGTGCCAGGCAGGCTCCAGCATGGCCCTTGTCCAACGGCTGCAAGGGGGCCCACAGTAGCCCAGGCACTGGTGGGGCCCCGACGGACAAGCCTGTGCGCATGCGTCTGCACTGAGGTATTAGCCAGTGCCGAAGGCACGGGTGGGTGTACTCTGCGAACGCGCGGCTGATCGCCGGCGGCGCAGGTGGCTGGTGGCTGCACCCAAGCACGCACGGCGGGAAGGCCGGCGGCTTGGGTTGGGCGCACGCCAGGTGTGCAAGCACCGGCGGCGCCCGCTGCGGCCCCCTCATGGGCGCTCGCGCCTGGCGCTCTCAGCGCCGGCGGCAGCTCTGCTGGGGGCGTTGTCCTTCGCCGGGTTGGTCAGCGAGGAGCTGCCCCTGGCCATCTTGCCGGAGGTGCCCTTCATCGGCTCGTGCGACTCCCACAGGTAGCCGTGGAACGCGTCCGACTGCCAGCGCCCGAATCGGCGCACCCGGGAGAGGTCCTCGGTCACGTGGTACATTGCAGTTGCCCCGCCGATCCTCAGGGAATGGCTGCCGATTTCCTCTCTAGAGAGGCCGGCGGCCAGCCCCGCGACCGTCAGGAAGTGCTGCACCTCTGCCCTACGAATCGGTGTACCTGACGCCCAGCGGAAAAGGGGCAGCCGTTCTTCGGTGCCCTTTATCCGCTGAGGATGGTGAGCCTGGAACCGCTCCATCGCCGCGATCGGGCAGAGCGTCGTGCCGGCGCGGTAGTGGTTCCTCACCGTCCCGACGTTGAGCTGGTCCGTCTTGCTGCCCTTGATGTAGATCACCATCTCGTCGGCGTCCTGGAAGCTGGCCACTCGCTTCCCTTCCTTCTTGGGCTCTACGTCCTCCCCGTGCAGCACGCGCTCGAAGGACCACGAGCGCCCGTCCTGGAGGAGGTACTCTGAAGCCCTCAGGAGGAAGAAAAACGCTGTCACAATGGCCGCCCAGATGACCACCGCATCCTCCTCGGGGAGCTTGGCTTCTTGCTGGAGAAAGCCGCGGAGCCACTCGAGCATGGCTGGCGTGACGGGCTTCTTCCGCTTGGTCTCGGGCCCCTGCCAGCGTTTTAGCCCTGCCAGGGTGCTCCAGAGGCGACCCCTGTGGAGCAAGGGATCCGAGTAGCCGGCCACCAGGTGGGCGTAGCGCACCGCGAAGAGCTTCTGCTTGATGGTCCCCTCGGTCCCCCCGACGACCCGCGCTAGGAGGACGGCGAAGTTGATGAGCGCCTCCTCGTCGGCCAGGCGCTCCTCGCGATCGCGTCCTGGGAGCCAAGGGCTAAGCCCCTGCGCCTGGCGCACGGCTACCCAGAGCCGCCATCCTCCCTCGTGGCCTGCCCTCGTGCCTTCGCTGAGTTTCTGCAGCATGGCCTCCATCTTCTGCTGCGCGAACCAGCCGGCGTAGTTGGCCCCGCCAGGCTCAGCACGGCCGGCGGGGGCGAGCTCCTTCCCGGGGTAGTTGTTCTTCCGCGCTACGCCCAGCGCTTGCGGCCTCACCAAGTTGGTCGCTGGCATCTCTTTGGCACGTCGAGGGCTCTTTTTACGAGGGCTCTTCGAGCGAGTTACACTCTTGTCCAGCTTGACCTTCTCTGCGGCCGGAGCCTCGCGGGGTCCGATGAGCGTGTCTTCGTCGATCATCTTGAAGCGGACTGCTTGGGCACGCCGGCGATTCTTGTGCATCTCGTCAGTGATCGCCCCTCCTGCCCTCGCCTCATCCTCCGCTGCCAGCGCTAGTGCGGGCTGATCTGGTGCCTGTGCCCAGGCGCGGAACCAGCGCTTGGTAGCATCCCACGCGGCCTGCTCCTCTGGATCATGGCACACTCCGGCGCGCTGCGTACTGGTGTTGTCGAGTGCCTCTGCCACCGCGGCCAGCACCGCCTCCGCGGTCCTCGGCGGGAGCGCCCTGGCTGCGCCCTTCTCGTCCTCTGCGGAGCCCTGGGTCCGCAGGTGGGTCCACTCGTCGTTGGTCCCTCCCTGCGCTCGCCAAACCTCTTGGGGCGTCAGGGCACGGACCGTGCCCCCGCCTCCTCCGGTGACACGGAGGAGCGTTGCTCCGGGTCCTTGGAGTTCTGCCCCCGGCCAACGGATGGTGCCCACCGGCCCCACCTCACTGTAGATCAGGTGCTTCACTCCATCCTTCTTGAGGTGCCCGACCGGCTTGAGGAGGAGAGGGTCGTTGGTGGACTGGATGCGGGGGTCCCACGACACTTCGCCCCGCTGGTCGAGCCAGAGGTGGTCCTTTCCCTTGTCCAGGAGCGGCTTGACGCTGGCAGCTCGCGAGCAGGCCGGCGGCATGTTAATGCACGCCAGGCCCACTCCCGCTTTCCGACGCCCGCCCGTGAGCACCTGCCTGGTCCGCGTGGTGGCGTCCCCGTGGCGCGTGCAGACCACCTCGAACTTCGAGATCACGTAGCCCAGTTGCTCGAGTGCCTTCTCGAACCTGGCTGTATCCACCCCGGTCGGGGCGTCCACGACCACCACGTCAGGGCTCTCCCGGGTTGCTGCAACGAGGAAGGCCTCCATCTCTCTGCCCTTGGGGTCCAGGGACAGCGACGCCATGAGCCATCCTGCTTTCTGGTTCTTCTCGGGCTCCGATCCCCCGAGGCGCTTGAAGGCCTTCGTGCACGGGTTGATGAGGCCCCCCACTTCTCTGCCCAGTTTTCCGCGGAGCGGGAGAGGCCTCGGCAGCCCATGCCCTCGCTGAAGTGCTCGGTGTCGAAGGGCAGCCTCGGCCACGGGGCCCGTCTCCCCTGGGAGTCTGAGAAGGCGCTCCTTGGCGTCCTCCAGTATCTGGCCCCAGGCTGCGGGAGGCTCGAGGCGCTTCCAGCCTGAAGTGGCCAGCGTGTCGTGAACCTTCTTGACCCCTTCGCGGGTAAGCCAGTCGGCCACCTCGTTGTGGTAGGTCCTAACAAAGAACGAGACGATGCGGCACCCGTGCATGGCTTCGATCCTGCCCACTAAACGGATCAGGTGGCGGGCGAGGGCGTTCTTGGGGCTTCTCTTGGTGAGCCATGCCTTCACATTCTGATTGTCCGTGACGTAGAACACCAGCTCGCCTTCCCACTTCGAGCCCTGCTTCGTGGCCAACGCGACCACTGCCAACAGCTCGACCACCGCGATGATCCAGTCCTCCTCGCTGCTCTCGCCCCCGACCGCTTGACTCAGGGCCTCGAGCAGAGGTCCGGCGTCCGCGGCCATGTACTCCGGCGTCGGCGTGGCACCTCCTGCGGTTGCGCTCCCCCAGGCGATGGCGCCAATCGAGGAAGTGGTGGCATCGCCACCTGTCCACCGCGTGGTACGTGCTGTTCCCGGCAGTGCGAGGCGTTCGCGCACTGAAAGGGCTTGCGTGAAGCTGGCTTGGAAAGTCGTGCTCCAAGCTTCGGGGACGTCGAAGAGCATCCTCAGAAAACCCACCGACGCGTCCCACTCCTCCCAGGCGAGCTCGACCTCCTCAGGCGTACCCTTCGGCTCTGCCCAGCTCGTCCCGCTGCTCAGGAGCCGGTCTAGGGCAGGGAGCTCGGGGCGGAGGGCAGGCTGTGCTGAAGCCCAAAACTGGGCACAGCCTCGCAGCTCTTGGGCGAACTTCAGGGGGACCCGCCTTGATCCCCTAAGCTCCGGGAGGGCGAGCAAGTACTGGGCCTTGATGCACTTGGGTTCCGGGAGCCTAACCACCTTCGTGTCGAAGTTCATGTGGAGGCCCCAGATCAGCTGCTCTGCGGCAAACTCCCCCTCGACGTCCAGCTTCTCCTCGTTAACTGCGTCCGGGCCCCAGACCCGCTTCACGGCCCCGTCGAGCTCCTCGGCCGAGAGCCAGGGTCGGAGGCCCACCAGCGGTTCGAGGACGACCCCGTCGTCCATAAGCCACTTGGAGGCGTACTTGACGGTATCGTTGATCCTGGGCGCCGGCGGCTTCCTCCTCTCGTGCTCGCTCTTGGCCGCCCAGGCGAACGCCATGTACTCGCTGGGGCTGCCGGCCCAGCCGAAAACCAGCACGCCGTGGATCAGGATAACTCGTCCTGGCACTCCGACCTCCTTGCCCGGGAGCGTCGCCCCGAACTCTGGCACTGCAGCTGGTTCCAGGTGGTGCCACTTGAAGGCCCTGGCCACGTCGCGCTTTGCAACCACCTGCTGGACGCCCGGGTGCCTTGCTTCCCACCAGAGGCTGAGCCGAGCAAGCCCCCTGTGGAGGGGCTGCTTCGCTGGTGGGTGCTGCTCCTTCGGGGAGAAGGCGTTGGCCGCACGCATGTCGTGGATCGGCCGGCCCTCCTTCGAGATGGTCCGATCCGGCAACATCTTGGGGGCCCTCCCGCTGGGCGACTCGACCAACGCCGAGGCAGCGAGCACATCTTCGACCTCGTCCGAGGCCCAGAGGACGACGCCGTAGCGGCTGTCCTTCCAGGCTTTCTCGAACATCTCCAGCGCGTGGTCCACCGCCGAGGAGTGCGACTTGGCCTGCGTGCGCGCCCGCTCCTCCGTGCGCCGCACGGGTACTCCTCCGGTGGCCATTGCCCGGAGGTAGGCGGCGTGATGCGGGTCCAAGGACTTCTGCACGTCTTCCTGGAGCACGCCGCCCAACGGGTTCCCGTGGATCTCCTCTCGCGCGTGCTTCAGCAACTCGGCAGCTCTCTCTATGCTGCCGGCGAGACGGAGGAGTGAGTTGCCCCGCATCACGACTTCTCGCACCTTCTCGGGCTGGAAGGTAGGGTGGTCCGCGCACCACTTGACGTAGCCGCGCGCCTCCTCCTGCGCCCTCCCCCCGCTTGGTGCCGCCGGCGCCTCCCCCAAAGGGGACCCCCCACAGCGGCCTCCCCGTGGGGGAGACGGCCAGGGGGGTGGCATCATCGGCGGCATGCCAGGTGGTCTGCAGATCTGCCCTGGGAGGAGTGGGCGCCACCCTGGAGGCCTCAGCAGTGGCCGGACTGCGTGGTCCAGGGGCACGAGTGGCCTTGCGGGATCGTCCTGGCGGGGTCTGGGCTGCGAGGGCTTCCCCTTGGAGGTGGCGCGCAGCTGGGCACCCAACGATCTTGGCCTGGGCCTGGGCGCGGGCGCCTCCTCAGGCGTTCCTGCGCTGCCGGCGTCTGCCCTCCCGGTAGGAGGGTCTCCGCTGGAGGTCGTCGACCTACCTGCGGCCCGCCTGGCTGCTTGCGCGACCGTCTCTGCCGAGCGGCTTCGCCTCGTAGGTGCTGCCTTCTGGGGGGTCGTGGTGGCGGTGCGCTCGGCGGGGGCCTTGCGCCCGCAGCGGGGGCAGGGCCTCCGCTGCCGCTGGCCCCCGGGGAGCTCTGAAAGGGCTCCTCCCTGCTCCGCCTGGCTGCTTCTGCTTGCCCAGGCCAGAGGCTCAGGGGATCTGGGTCCACTGGGAGGGGTGGGTCTGGCCCCTCCTTGGTCTTCGCGCACGGCTTCTCTACTACCTCGTCCTCCGAGCTCTCGGCGGAGTCCGCGTCATCGCTCGGAGGTTCCTCCTCAGCCTTTTCGTGCACGATCCTCTGGCGCTTCTTCGCGGGGATGTCGTCCAGCTCCCCTGCCTTCAATTCTTGCGTGTCAGCCTCTCGAGGATGTCGACGCACTCGCTCGCGATCTCGCCCTGCTCCTCGTGGGGAGTACCGGTCCAGCTCCGCGGTAGATCCTCGAACATGGAGCTGATGCCCTCGATCAGGAGTTCGCGGGCTTTCCTGCTCCGGTCGGGCCCTGTGGGATCGTCGGCCGAGACCCCGAGCAGGTTGTTCAGGATGCACTCCGCTTCGTGGCACTTGTTCTCCCCATCCAGGATGGCCGAGGGCAGGGGGGTCTCGTCCTCCCAGGCTGGGTCAAGAGGGGTGGCCGCGCTCTGCCCGCTGGGGGGTTCCGAGCTGGCCCGGCGGGGATGCCCGGCTCGCGCCTGCTCCGCCTCGCGCTTGCCGGCATCCCTCGCACGACGGGCCCGGCGGCGTTCCTTTGCCTCTGCCAGCTGTATCTGCAGCTCCTTGATGCGCTTCTCCTCCTCCTCCAGGACACCTACCTCGGCGGCTCTGGCGGCTTCGAGCTTCCTCCTTATGCTCTCCAGCTTAATGCTGTCGGCTGAGCTGCCGCCGCTGCTGGACCCTCCGGCGGGTGCCTCGCGGCTTTGCCTCCGGAGGGCCTGAGCAGCGGCCTGCTGGAAACGCTTCCCTCCCGTTTGCGGTGGGGGGGTCCACCTGTTCCAGACGACGCCAAGCTCCGGGCTGCCAAAGCCCTGGGAGCTGGCTCGGTCGGCGATCCTCAGCGCGACGCTGCGGTGGGAAGCGGGGGTGGCCTCGTTGCGGTGCCACGGCGCCTCCTCACGCTCCTCGTCCACAGCCCTCTTGATCCAGCGTGGCGCCCAGGCCGCCCAATTCCCGATGTCTTCTCTCCCGATCCACAGGATAAGGCGTTCCTCCACGATCATCGTCTTCCAAAGGCGGTCCTTCTGCTCCTGCAGTGTCTCCTTCGTCGGCGTAGACGAACAGGCGAAGCTCCTCGGGGCTGAGGACGTCGTCGCGCAGCCACCTGCAGGTCATGAGGACGCTCTGGAGCTCGTGTGCGTACATGGGGGCCCCGGGGATTGGTATCCATCGGTCCCCCCGCTGCGGGAGGAGCACCCTGACTGGCTCGTCAGCCTGCTGCTCGGCTTGCCTGGACTTCTTGACCCTCCTAGGCGGCTCCTTCTCCTCCTCTTCCTCCTCTCCTTCTCCTTCGTCTCCCCCAGGTTCGTCGTCTCCACCATCTCCTCCAGGGCCTGGTGGTGGCGCTCCTCGGTCGGGGTCTCTCTTCCTCGCCTTGTTGCGCTTCCACCCTCCCCTCTTCTTGCCCCTGTTCGCGCACTGCCATCCTTTGGGCCCTGCTGGATGGTCTTTCTTCATGACTGGCACGTCCTGGAAGCGAAAAAGAGGGGGGGGGTCCGCCAGGTGAACCCTGTCACCGGCTCCCGCCGCCATCTTGTCCCCGGCCCTCGTCGCGACGATGGGCTCGAGCTTCTTCAGGAGCTTCGCAGGGGGGGTCCCCGCCCCCGCAGCCTTGACGACCTCGGCCCAGGCAGCGCACAGCCTCGTCGGGTACTGGCCGGCGTAGCGGGTGCGTCGTAGTCCACGCTGACCGACCTGGAAGCCGAGGGTGCTCAACTCCTCCCGCAGGGCCTTGACCAGAGGGGGGGCTCCGCTGGGGACGCGCCCTCCACCGTGCAGGTGTGGAGGCGACCGGTGGGAGATCTTGGCCACGAAGTTGTCGGCCTGGTCGCGCCCGTAGTACAAGGCCATGGTGCCCTCCGGGAGGTCCTCGAAGGCCCTCCCGGTGCGCGGTTCGACCCGGCTCCAGTGGAAGTTCTCGGGCCCCAGCTTGCCAACGAGGTCGTTCAGCGGGCGCAGCAGCTCGGGTCCGAGCTGCGGAGTTTCCATGGCTTTGGCGTCCACGGCAAGACCCTGGGCCTGCACGCCCGCGAGGGCCAGCCGATTGGTCAGGCTCAGGATGTCCTTCTGCTCGGACTGGCTGAGCGTGAGCCCGGAGGAGTTGTAGTGGTCGATCTGGGTCTGGGTCAGGTCGTAGGGGAGAGGCCCTTCCAAGGCGACGCGCTCGCGCTGGTTAGTGCATCGCCTCGCCAGAGAGAGCGCCCAGGGGTAGAGGCCCTTCGAGACCATCCAGAACGTCAGCTTGCGGTGCCTCTTCACGGGCTCCTCTGGGGACCCCAGTCCCCACTCGTACATAGCGACAGAGATGATCCGTGCCCCTGTGCGCTTCTGCAGCTGCTTGATCCTGGCCCTGGCCCAAATCTTCGGGCAGCGTCCGTCGCTGGCCGTGTTCTCGAGCATCCACTCCCGATCGTTGGCGTCGAGGCGCTCGCAGAGGTCGGCGGCGAAATCTGTCATAATGTTGCTCTCGATCTCCGCCTGGACCGTCCCGTCGCCGTCCGGGTGCTCGAACGTGCGGGTCCCGCCGTTCTTGAGGCACCAAGCCGAATGGGTCGTACATGGTGGGGCCAACTGGTAGACGTTCGCCTCGTCGGGGCCTGGCGCGGCTCCAGCGTCGAGAAGAAACCTTTCTCGCACCTGGGGGTCGAGGATGTTGTGCTCCTCCTGGGGCCCGGCCTGGGCCAAAGGATCCTGGAAGTACTCGACGCACGGGGCCGTCTGAAGCCCAGCTTCTCGCATCGCCTTTGTCCAGTTCCCAGTGCCCGCGAAGATCTCGCGGGCGCGGATGCCCCACGCGAAGGCTGGCCTGCGCAGGAGGGGCGCGAGGCCGGAGAAGTCCTCCTCCTCGAGCTCCTGATTCCCGACGGCGCCCTCACGCGTCGGGAGCTGAGCCTGTTGCATACGCTTGCAGTGCATGCAGGGAGGCGGCCGGCTGGGTATCACGGGCCCCGCAACCTCCTCCGACTCCAGGTACATCTCCCAGCCCACCGTGAGCAGCTCGCGGACGGGCTTCCCAGCGAGTGTCCAGGTCTTGAGGATCTCCCCAAAGGCCCGGCCCCGCTTGTTGGGGCCCTGGCTGCCGATGGCCGGCGGCCGGAGCACCCGCATATGGCCTCGGTGGATCATGACGTGGACCTCCTTCTCGCTGGTCTGCGTCGGCAGGGCGGAGTCGATCTCGAGCGGTTCCAGTGGTTGATCCTCCAGACCCGGACGGTGGTCGTGTTGAGGGCACTCAGTGGGAAGACCGCGATGCACCTGAAGTCCTTGTCGTGGCGCGGGTGCTGGACGTCGTGGCAGTGCATCCTGAGCTCGGCTTCACGTGGTGAGACGAAAGGGGGGGCGTCCCCCAGCGCGGCGGAGGCGGTGGTGGCTCCATCCCACAACTCTCGGCGGAGCTGAGCAGCCAGGGCCTTCACGGCCGGCGCGTCAGGCTCCTTATCCTCCCAGAGCAGGGCGGCCGCGATGTGGAGTACCAGGCACTGCCTGAGCTCTGCGTCACCCTCCTTGAGGCCAAGTCGGGTTCGCATCTCTTCATCGGGCTGGAGCTCGTCCTGGATGTCAAGGTAGTCCCATTCTTGGTCCTGCACCGTGAGCTTCCCGCGGCCTACCCCAGCGTCCTCGTCCCAGGTGGCACCTGCAATGCTGAGGTCCTGTGTGCTACTCCTCCCCGCCTTTGATCCCAGCTTGTCGAGGGCTCGTCCTGCTTCCTCGGCGAGGGTTGGCCCCCCGTCACGAGTTGCCTCCAGCAGTATCTCTTCCAGGCTCAGGGAGATGCCTTCTGAGCTGGCGCGTGCGAGCCTGGCCAGGGCGTGTGAGTGCAGGCAGTCGCTGATGTCGCCCAGGGTCGCGAGGGCCCCGCTCTCCAAGATCTTCTCGATGATGTTCCATCTTTCGAGGGCAGCTGGGTGCGTCGTCTCGCCAGTCCTCTCTACTGCGGGCGCGTGGGCGTGGGCGTCCAGCAGCCAGTCCTCCTCGGGGCCTTGAACGGCCTGTCTGAGCTCCTCCTCGAGGGCGGTGGTCCGGATCTCGTCGAAGGCGGCAGGGGGGGACCAGACAGCCGGCGAGCCTCCCGCTCGGCTGCCTCCCGAAGTTGCCCCGGGGCCTTCCCCGGCACTTCCGCCAGCCCTTTTGCTGTCCGCTTCGGCCTTGGCCTGGGCCCTGAGCTGAGCTACTCGCCCGTCGACCGAAGCGGGGTCGACCTTAGCTCCAGACTTCAGGCCGCCGCGCCTGATGAGCTGCGCCTGCACGGTCCAGTCAAGGCTGCCAAGCCCCTTGATGGCCTCGTGGGAGTGGGCGCAGGTCCCCGCCGCCTTGGGGCAGCCGGCCCAGGTGCAGGCGTCCCAGCAAATGACCTTCCCGTTCTTGTCACGGGGGGCGTGCTGAACCGAGCGCCCGATCTCGCTGGAGGTCAGCGCCTTGCCCGCTGGGTATGCCCGGGCGGCGGGCCGCTTCTTGGCAGCAGCCTTATTGACGGCGGCCCCTGCCTTCCCTGTGCCTGGCCCAGCCCCTGCGGGGGCTTCCTGATCGGCTGGGGCGTGGTCGTCGGCTTTCCCGGCCTTGGGGGTCCTCGAGGGGCCGGCGTGGAGGTTCTGGTGGAGGAACCTCTGCAGCCGCCGGGCCTGGCGTGGGACGCATACCACCTGGTAGTACCCATCCGGCGCGTCGAGGTCGCATACGTTCGGGAATGTCAGCCACGCACTTCCGGACGGCCCCGTGGGAGCGAGGGCGATGGTCTTGATGTCCTCCCAGCGCGGGTTGGTGAGCCCCAGGATGCGGCATACCTCCCTCCGCTTCTCCCGAAGCTGTTCGCACCAGGTGGCGGCGAGCTCTTCCCAAAGGCTGTACACATAATCAGCGGGAAAGGCCACGTCGTCCTCCTCGTAGGCGAGGCGCAGGGTCTCCAGGGCCCGGCGCTTCTCTGGCTCGTGCATCCGCCCGTAGACCAGCCCGAAGACGGTGATGGCGTTCTCGGCCTGCATCACCCACTGGGAGAAGACGACTGGGTGCCGGAGGCGCGGTTCGAGCTTGCACGTGGTGGGCATGGTGTAGGCGTCGAACACCTCTGCTTTGCAATGGGGAAAGTCAGCCACTGAGATCGACCACTCGGCCAGATCCTTGTGGTCCCGTCCTCCCCAACAGAAGGCGGCGATGCCGTACGCCATCCTTTTCGTCACCGTCGTCGGCCAGTTCACCGCCTGCATCACATGCTTCGCGTGCTCGCAGGCGCGCTTGAGGCCATGGAACAACTCCCGCCCGGTCAGCGTGCCGCAGACCTCCACGTCGAGGGTGTCGCAGCCCCGCGCCAGGTACACGTCCAGCTCCTCGGCGCGTCCGATGGCACCGAGGGTGCCCCGCTGCGCCACCTTTTCCTCCTCGCCGGACCTGCGGAGGCTGTCCACCGCCTGCAGCAGCCGCATGTTGTCCAAGTGCTGCTGCTCTTGGCCATTCTGGAGGACTTGTGCGTAGGTGGAGAAAGCGGCCGATGGTTCGCCCTCCCCAGCTCCCGCGGCATACCTACGATCAGGTTGCCCAGGGGTCTTAACCAGTCCTCCATGTCCGTAGGCGCTTCGGTTGGTGAACATCTGCCCGAGGTTCGGTACGAGGCCGGGCATCAAACCCGGTGGGGAAAGGCGAGTAGCTCCCGGCACGCGCACGCCAGGCGGGGTGGCTGGCGGCGGCAGTGGCGGAGCACTCGCTGCGGCGTCTAGTCCAGGGGGGGGCTCCAGGTTGGCTAGGCTCTTGGCTGGTGTCGGGCCTGCGCTCGGCGTCTAGCTTCAAGAGGCCGCTGGCGAGGGGCGGGTTTACACCTTCGTCTTTTTCGGTTCGAACACGCTCCAGCGTCTTCTCCCACCTGTCGATGTGCACCTGGTACTTGGCCCGCTCCTCGGCTCCGCTGCTGCGCATGAGGCGCTGGGTGTACTTGATGAGGTGCTCCAAGACTACGGCGACGTCTTCATCGTACCCTGCTGCCACGCTCTGCAGCGCCGAGGCGTCGTCCGACCCCTCCTCATGAGCCGCGAGGTACAGCCCCAGCATGGCCTCTCCGGTGCTCTCCTCTTCGTGAGCCTTTCCTGCGGGGCTGCGGGAAGAGCGTCGGGGGGCTGAGGGGGCTGGGTCACCTTCCTCGCCCAGACCCCACCCGACGCCGAAAGGGGGCTTGGGGGAGCTGCTGCGGCCAAGCCTCGCCCAGTGCTTCTTGAGCTGCGCGTCCATCTCGTCGGAGGTGGGCTGCGGCGCGCCATGTGCGCCGCCAGAAGTACCCACTGGATGTCGGTACACAAGCAAGTCCCCACGGGCCCGAAGCTGAGCCCACTGAGGGCGGCCGATCCTCTTGGTCTTCCCGCCCACGGGGACCCCGTTCCAAGGGCGCAGCTTCTCCCACATGGTGTTGCTCACGACGACGCCGTGCACACCGATCCCCATCTCCTCGGCTCCGAGTGGAGGATGATGCAATAGCTCCTCGGGATAGCCGGCGGGGAGCCTTCCCTGGTCTCTAGCGACGGGAGCATACTCGATCCCCGCGGTCTTGAGGGTGAAGCAGACGTTCTCCTGGCCCTCTGCGGAGTGGTCCTTGCTGCGCGGCTCCTCCACGTCTACTACGGTCATGCTGCCATCTCCAGCGGGCCCTCCTCCGGGTCTGGATTTCCCCAAGAAGATGACCCACTGCGGGCCGGCGGCCCAATGCACCCGCACACGCAATACGAGGGAGTCACATTGCTCGGCCTCCTCGTCTGGGGCAGGGCTGGCATCCCGCGGGAGAGGCACCCTCGGAGAAGGCGACGCTTCGAGCCAGACACCAACAGGTGGACCTCGTGGTGAGGCTGATGCATCACGTGGGTGTAGCCCAGGGGCTGCATGTCCGCGGTGGCTCTCGGGTCCTCGGGCTCCGTCTGCGGGGGGAGTTGCATTGCCTGGGGCGCCCTGCTCGCGCGCCCGTGGACTGCGACTGCGGACTGCCCGGCGCCTCAGGCCCAGACTCGAGAGGAACCCGCGGCCCTGGACTGCTGCGGCTGCCTGCACTGCTCTGCTCGCTTCCCCGCCCAGATGAAGAAGGCAGAGTGGCACGCCCTCCGCGTTGCCGACTGCCTGACGGTAACAAGTCACTTGCGAACACTTATCACGATACCGAGAAGCTCGGTAGACCTGGGCATGATGAGCGCAGAGATGGGCGAAAGAGTTCCGCCCGTCGCTGGGTGGCGGGAGGTCTGACGCCTGTCCGTCCTCGAAGAGCAGGGTGGTCGGCTCGGCCTCCGCGGCGTCACGGCAGCCGTCGGGGGCCAAGGGGCGGGCGCCGCCACGAAGTACGATGCCCACCCGAACGGCCTCGCATGGTTCGTCCTCGGCCTCCACCTCCGACTCTGACTCCTGATCTAAGACCTCTGCGATGCTCCCTGCAACGCCTGGCTCCGCAGCGCCTGTCTTGCGACGGCGGCGTCGCCGGCAGCAGAAAGAGCAACCACAGGAGAGGATGCAGTAGAGGAACACGATGATCTTCCAGGTGCCTCTCCCCAGATCGGCGAAGGTCCGCCAAAGCAGGAAGATGCCGCGGCAGGAGGTGAACCTGGCATGGGAGCCGATGTCCACAATCGCCTCGGAATCCAGCGCGGCGCATTCTTTGCAGTGAACTTCCCCGGGTTGATCTCGACAGACCATGTTGCGGCACAGGTGGATGGAAAGGCCCTCGAGCGACTCCAACTTCTGGCGAAGTGCGCGCGAACTCGCACCCTTCACGCCCAGGTAGTCTATCCAAAGGCCCCGCCGGTCGATCCGCTTGGGCTCCGAAAGGTCGATCTTCAGCCGGGCCACGTGGTCGTCGATCTTGACCAGC